>CAUYRT010061221.1:0-117793 GCA_963574885.1 Lepilemur ruficaudatus
ACTCTGGGAGGCCAAGGCGGGCGGATTGCTCAAGGTCAGGAGTTCGAAACAAGCCTGAGCAAGAGCGAGACCCCGTCTCTACTATAAATAGAAAGAAATTAATTGGACAACTAAAAATATATAGAAAAAATTAGCCGGGCACTGTGGCGCATGCCTGTAGTCCCAGCTACTCGGGAGGCTGAGGCAGTAGGATCACTTGAGCTCAGGAGTTTGAGGTTGCTGTGAGCTAGGCTGATGCCACGGCACTCACTCTAGCCCAGGCAGCAGAGTGAGACTCTGTCTCAAAAAGAAAAAAACAAAACAAAATGGTACCAGAAAGTCATGGCCTGAATAAGAAGCACACTAAAATAGGGCATATTTGAAACAAGTGATGCAGAGTAAGAAAAGAGAATCCAGATGTCTGTATTTAAGAAAGGAGGACTCTGTCAGCCTCGCAGGGTTATAATGTTAGACCTGGCAAGAAAGAAACATAAAGGCCAACTATTTGGCCCAGCACTGAACCCCTCCTATATATATAGCTAGAATAGTGTAAGCACTGTTTACTTGGAAGTGTTCAACTTCCAAGGATCAACCTTTAGACAGCACAGGGAAGGCTCTGTTGTGGTTGCAGAACAGAATGCAAATGTTTAACAACTTCAGCAAAGTAGCTGATAGGAATTGTGATGTTAAAGAATGGACAAAGTGGAGGAGGAAAGGTTAGGGGGATAAAATATTCTCCTCTTACTAAATGGAGAATCAAGAGATACTGCCCAAAGTGAATGAACAAAATATTGATGTTTAGGGATATTATTTAAAATTATTATATGAAATAAAAACATCCCTATCTTACAGAAGGTGAAGGAAATGACTACAGCGTAGTATTAATGAGCTAAATCCTCATCTTTCAGAGCAGAAAGTCAATAGATATGATCTGAAGTTTAAATATCAAAAGATAGAATATAGCATATTATCTAGACTTATGGAGGTAACTACCAGAAGCACCAAAAACAAAGAGTGAAATTAAGTTGTATCTGAGTACTAGGATAGGGATAGTAGAGGCAGGAGCCTTGCATTTTTTTTCATAATCCCTTTTGTATTAATCAGTATTAGTATGAATGTCACGATTACAAAAAAATCAGGGGAAGGGGATACAAATTCTTTAAAATTTTTTTCACGAAGAGGTGCATGTTCCCACCCCTTGAATCTGTAGAGCTTTAACTCACTAACACCCAAACAAATGTGGCAGAAGTAACATTGCCTGTTTCCAGGGATGCTGGCTTTCAGAACCATGAGCCACCAACCACACATGAACCACCAGACTTAAAAGTGAAGACACTTCTAGATGAATCAAACTCCCCGCTCTTATGTCATTTCCAGCTGATACCCTGGAGCACAGACATGCCATTTTCACTGTGCTCTGTCTGAATTCCCTACCTACTAAATCCATGAACGTAAGAAAATGGTTTTTTAAATTACCCTCAATTTTGGAGTAATTTACTACATAGCAATATTAACCAGAACAATTGTTCTAACAGAAAAATGTAATTATTTTAAATAAAAAGCTACAAACTCCCCTCCCCCATAAACTTTGGTAACAATTTCTTGCAACTGACCTGACAACTGATTGGGAACACCACACCTTGTCTTTACTATTCTGTTCTTCCCCTCCTTCTCTTCTTTCCCTCCCTTCCTTCTTTCACTTTCTTTTTCTTTCCTTTATCCCTTCTTTATTATTATGTAATAACATATTACTTAATTACTTAATAATATATTATTATTCAGTAATATATTCTTAAATATTAATTATTATTTTGTAACCAGTGATGTCACAGGCCATTACATGATCACAATCAACTGTTCTAAGCAGAGAAGGAAGGTGTTCAGAAAGGAAGCACAGAATAGGAGTACTGGGAGAAGGTTCATCATGGGACTAGCCACTGGAACTTCACTACATGTAAGCACAGCTGTAGCCATTTATACAAGGCTTTTTAAGGGAATATATATCAATATTTTTATAAAAATTCACAGCCCAAAAAATCTGAAACCATGTCCTCAAATTCCACCAAAACATCTCAATCAAATCTTCAGAAATGGATATGTCCATTTAAAATACCATTAAAACATTGCTTAATATTACTGATATAAAATTATGTTTATAATGTAATAAAAACAGTGGTGGAAGAATTAGCTCAGAAGGGATATATCTCAAAGTCCAATCCACTTGCTAGCCATTACATTATTAAATAACTCCTAATTCCTAAGTCAGAATCCACTTTACTACCATAATTATTGGAGACTGTATAATCTGAAAGAGTTTTAAATGTGATATTAATGAGTGAATAGAAAAATAATGTATCTGTTAAGTTTAGGTGTTAATTTAAATTTTTACTATCAATAAAATTATTGTAAGAGTAATCTTCAATCACAGTTTATTTATTCACTGAGTCATTTACTCAGCAGACATTTATTGAACTGTATACCAGGCACTGTTTCAGATGCTGGGCATAAATCAGTGAACAAAACAAACATTCCTGCCCTCATGGAGCTTATATTCTAATGGGAACCTAGCATTCTATATTAATTCATGCAAATATTCAACAAATATTTGAGTGCTACGCACAGTAGGCAACGCAAAAATGGTTAAAATAAAGTGCCCAGAAAAAGCGATCAAATAACGATACATTATTATGGATGTTAAGAACGGTACTCTGAGTTTACTCATTCAACAAGCACTGGTTTGAGGACTTTCTAAACATGCCAGAATTTTCATCTACTTTCAGATCATAATAATAATAATTCCTATTTTATTGTAAGCAAATGGCAGCCAAGAGACAAGAATTTACCCTATGTCACAACTAATAAGTGGAGGAGTAGGGATTCCTACTACATGAGCAGCAACATTTTTTAAACTTATTAATATTATTATAGAAAATTTCAAATGTACACAAATGAACACAGACTACTACAAAGAACCTCGACAACTTCAACCATGATCAACTCATAGCCCCATCCTGTTGCATCTATATCCCATTTGGAAACAAATTCCAGACCTCATACCATTTTGGGGGTAAACATTTCAATATGTGCTTTTTATGATCACTGTCTTAATCCCATTTAACAAAGGGTTGAACATAGCAGATGCTCAATAAATACTTGTTGACTGCTAGAAACTTCACGTATGTTTTCAGACATTATTACCCATTTTTGACTAATAAAATTAAATTCTGAATTCCTAAATGGCACATACTCATTCTGTCATTTACAAATATTTATTCTGGGCTACAAGATGCCAGGCATGATGTTAAATGCTTGGGATACAGCAAGGAACGAGACAACACAGTCCGTTCTTTCAAGAACCTTGTATTCATTTATTCTGCATGTATATGCGCACGTGAACACACAAATACCAATAACATGTGTCTTGAGAAACTGGAATTAGGTCAAGCAGGAGGAATATTTCTTTTTTCTTTTTCTTTTTTTTTTTGAGACAGAGTCTTACTCTGCTGCCCAGGCTAGAGTGCCGTGGCGTCAGCCTAGCTCATAGCAGCCTCCAACTCCTGGGCTCAGGCAATCCTCCTGTCTCAGCCTCCCGAGTAGCTGGGACTACAGGCATGTGCCACCATGCCTGGCTTATTTTTTCTATATATTTTTAGTTGGCCAATTCATTTCTTTCTATTTTTAATAGAGATGGGGTCTCGCTCTTGCTCAGGCTGGTTTCGAACTCCTGATCTTCAGTGACCTGCCCACCTCGGCCTCCCAGAGTGCTAGGATTACAGGCGTAAGCCCCCGCGCCGGCCTAGGAGGAATAGTTCTTAACTAAACCTACCAGTTTGTCACGGTAGAATCCAAATTCTCTGTACACAAATTATGAAGAGGAGTAGAAGACAAGGCTTAAATGGAATTAGGAATCATCACCTTTTAGAAATTATTTTTATCTACTTCTGCTGTTTTTCCACTATTGAAAGCCAAAGAAATTAAAATTAATGGAAGAAAAAACAAAAGTAGAATTCATGCAATTGACTAAAATGTATTTATAATACATTACATTCCTACATTTAAAAATGTTCAAATTATTTTCAATTTTTACCAAATGTGTGTGCATTTCCTAATGTTAATGTCTTCCTTGTGGTATACAAATAAAGTCCAAGATTGTGCAATTAACTATAAGAATGAATTATTTAAACTTTGAAATTCATTTTAATATAAACTATATAGATTGGAGTAAAACAAAAGTGAAACTTTCTTTTCTCAGTATTTAAATTATTTCCCAGGAAACCCAACAATCCAATACACAGATCTATTCTCCCTCTTTGACATCCCTTAGTATTAACATTCTTTCATATGGTGGAAATAATCCACACAGTCCCTCCTTAATAACTGGCCCCTTTTTCATGATTTCACTCATTTGCTACTTACTCATTTTATTTCTACTGGATGTAAAGTGTAAATGGACATGATCAAAAAACATTCCCTGCCTTAAGGAGCTTATAAATGGGGTATGAAAGGGTATAGGGTTAGAAAAGGGTGGTCATCGGAGGTGTGAAGAATTATTATATCTTATATAATAGAATTAACATAAGGGGGCAGATATATGTTAACTGCCATAAAGGAGGTCCAAAGTTGTCGGCGCTCAAAGGAAGCAAAAATGTTATCCAAATGGAGGTATTAAGGAATATACGACAAAAAAGGTGGCGTTAGAAGTTGGCCTAGAAGGATAGGTAGAACTTCAACAGACAGACAGAGCCGTATGGTGGAGGGACAGCAAGCACACATTCCAAGATCAGTTCAATTAAAGTTACAGAGGTAGCTGGCAAGAAATGTACTTGAGGAAATGGAACTGTACATCTACCTGTAGGATATGTGTAACAAATACATAAAGAACACTAGAAAATCCTATCAAACCAAAGCTAGTATTGTATTGAAGACAAAAAAATGGGTAGTCAGGAAAAGTTTAAAATACAAATAAGTATTTGAAGGCCCTTACTAAATAGACTTCATGTGTATATGCCTTACTGTTAATAACCAATAATTTCCCAATGTCAAAGTTAGTCCAAGATACAAGCTAATGCTGTATGCAACTCTAAAGGATGAAAAGGGATCATCTGAGGGGTTTATAATTTAATTTATTCCACATAATTCATTTATTCAGGAAATATTTACTGGCTAACCAATAGTTACAGACACCATGTTATTTAAGGACATAAAATACACATCCTTATTCTTAAGTCAGTAAACATAAAGTCATTAAAACTGAAAATACTTTTATATCTCAAGGGAGTTTCTTCTGGTATGCAATGGCTATCAGTCAACCTGTCTTGCTAATTAATGTTGGACATCAACTTCTGTCTGAATCTTAGCTATTCTCAGTCAACTTGTATCTATAATACATATAATCATGGAATAAAATTGTTGACTAAAAATAAGAAATTTTTTTTCATTTATAAAACGATTCAAATTTTAGGGTTATAAAACAGACCAAATGGGGTTGGACTAAGTTAAATCTAAGACAAATTCCAATTAAAAAAATCCTCATGCTGTGATTCTAATTCTACTTAACTAAATCCTTTAGGAGGTCCAGAATCAATAGGAATCAATAATTAAAATGATTACTTAAATCACAAAGCCAGCAGTTATTCAAATTTAGGCAAACTATTATAGGCAAAGGATGGGTCAAGGATGTTGAATAATAATCCTGTCATACATGGCCTTTCAGGCTACAAATGTATACCTGCACAGATTCCTGCCACATGCCTTACAGTACCTTTACTTTACATCTTGGGCAAGAGCATTATTTGTACAGCCAGTAAAACAAAAATCAGGTATGACAGCAAACTGGTGACATTCAAGGCCAGTGGCTCTTACAAAAATCCTCTCTCTGTTTGCTGGCCTGCCTGTCCTACCAAACTTGGCATCTACGGATCACCACTCCAATGGTGACCTTTATGTAGGAATGCTTGTTATCAATCAACCACTGGTGCCCATCTTTAGTGCTGTCTCCTGAACCTTGGACAAAGCCCAACATCATACTACTATCTTCTCCTGTTGCCAATGCACCTACACCCAGACTTCATCTCTGCTGAGTCTGCTACATCAGGAAGCTCACAATTTACTTCCTATGAAGACTGGGAAGCTCACCTAAATTTCACGAAAAATAACAATAGTGTGATCAGTTCCTCAGAAGCATGGATAACACATATTTGTTTATGTGTCTGAAGGCTGTTATGGTGTCTAATTTTCAAATATTATGGTGTTCACTTTATTAACGGGGTGGTAGGTGTTAGAGCCACATTATATAGTGCTTCATTTATCAGACATATACCAAGCATTTCAATGTTTCCCGTTGTTCTTTGTCTGAAATGAATTCAGTATAATTACTTAACTATATTATTTACCTATATTATTATGTAACTATAGCTTTTTAAATTATAACTATAACCCAAATTCTTTAAAAGCAGAATTTAATGGAATAATCATCATATTACTATTTTTTTACAGATAGACCTCAGTAGGACATACCGCAGAATTAAGGAATTTCCTGAATTGATGTGTCACTTGTTCCTGGCAAACCATCACCTTTGTCTACACATAATTCATTTTTTTCAAACTAGAAATGTACTCACTTGATTTAACTCCATCCATCAAACAAACAAAAAATTTTAATTCCTACTCAGCTTTAGAACAAGTCAACAACTTGACCTACAAAGTGTCTTCAACTCTAAGACTCACGATTTTACAAAGATATAGTGAAAGTATGGGGTGTTTCCTTCTTAAAAAACATTCCTAAGGAATCATTAATAGTGAGGCACATATTTTTAAAAAAAGAAATTTTACTTTTAATAAGGAGTCTATTTTCATAGATATTCATTTACCCATGTCTTAAACATAGGAAAATACCCCCAAAGATATTCAAGTTTATACAAGTTTCCCTCTGATACCCCATTTTCTCCTTGATTCTGTAGAGAAATTCTAATAATTCCATGTTGATAATAGTTATATAAAAAGGATACAATTGCAGTGTCAAAAATTCAGCATTATCTAGTTCTTCAGAAACAAGGAATGAGCAGAACGCCATGGTGAAAATGTTTATTTACTACACAGCCTTGATAAACTGGAAACTTTTCAAGGAACTCTTAGAGAATGAAGGAAGAAACATACTTTTAACATACTGAAACTTAAAAGAAGAATGAAACTGCTTTTCCTGCTTTTATCAAAACAAGCCCTAATAAATACATTATTCAACCACACAATTACACTTTTATTTAGAAAGATTCCCACAAACTAACCCACTTGAAGACCTAGCTTTACATTTAGTCAAATAATATGCCATGTTTATTCTACTCTGTTAATAATTAGGTTTTCTTGAGAAAATTGTATTTTTATTCTCCTTTTATGCTACATTTATTACTCAGATCTTTAAAAAGAGAAAATAAAGCAAACTCTCCTTGGATAATAGAGCTGCACAGCCTCTTCTTCATTTTTTTCTGTTTTTTATTTTTAAAGCAGTGACTAAATATTCTAATAATAACAATTTGACATATTTAGACATTTAGACACCACAAGTTTATGCACTGATACGCAATGACTTCTCGTTCCAGAGCCAATACTTGAATTTGAATTGTTTTTACTGCTACACTAATAAATTTGATCCCTGGGGGCAATTCAGGTAGCACTTACCTGTATCTCTTACCGCATATGATACTATTATATATCAGGGATATGGTGATCATCTTATTCCTTCAAATACAGGGAGAACTACCTGAGGAGAGTAGCCAGGTATAACTTGCCCAGGTATCTTTTCCAGCACTTAGCCCCATAGTTTTTAAAGAGTAGGTATTTCCTAAATACTTGTTGAATAAATGGAGCTCAAATGTTCACATGTATTAGTTACATGTCAATGCCTTCATAATTATGTATTATAGATCAATTCCTTTGTCCTTCAGGTGAAATTTAATCTTCAAAAAGCATTTGATTGTGATTAATATTTTGGTTATGTTACCTACTCAACCAGCAAATTCCTGGTAACTAAATTATCACAAATATTAGTTGCTCTATACAATTCGTTAAGTATAGCAAAAAATAAGGCAATTGAAATAAACGGGAGCAAATTTTTAAAGAAAGAAAAAGAACTGCTCATCTCATTACAAGGTTACGTTCAAGTGTAGATATTTTTTCAGACTTGTTCACTGCTGTCTCCCCAACTTTGAGAAGTATCTGGCACATAGTAGGCCCTCAGTAAATATTTGGTAAATGAACAGACTGCTGACAAAACATGTTATTGTTTTATCTCTTTTTTTTTTATAGTTCAGGATGTTAGAACAGGATCCATTTGTGCAGTGCAGAAGCTCCAATATAGGTACATACTGAAGTCTGATTCTGGCAAGGGTTCCAGGATTTGGGATTACCAACTGTAAAATAAGGGTAAATTTACATCCCAGACAGTGACTGGCTGATCAAGCTTGGGCCTGGGATACATCAAGTGCAAGTAAGCAAGAATTTAAAGTCATTATCCCTGTATGTGCAGGCAGTACCAGTGCCAGCAATAACAAGTCCGCTTTTCTGGTAAATCCATCAAAATTAAACCCTAAACTTTTGAAAAAAATAATATGTTTATTATGCTCCTGCTAGCTTAGAGGCTTAACTATCTGGGTAGGGCCTATAATTATGATCAATTACTTATGACTTGAATGCACTTATAAAAGCATCTGTCCTTTTAAGAAACCATTAAAGGACCAGGCATAAGACTGTAAAACTGATCCTGGGGCAACAATAAATCACAGGTTTGGGGGCCCAGCTGACAACTCTCCCTTGGAAGGAAAAAAATTGTCACCTGTACTTGATTTCCTGACCCTGCCTGAAACAAATATTAGCAATCTCTAAAATCTGGAATTTTTACTCTGGTCAAGCAAGTCATGGCGGCCAATGGTTGTCCCAAGGCAGAGGCAGAAGAGAAGAAACAGGAAGGAAACAAAAAGGGAATGGGGATCTGAAGCTCATGAGGGTGACATCATCAATAATTTCCTCAAGTGTCACTGAATTTCATGGCATATGACTGACAGTCCTTTCTGACAAACTACAGGCTAATTATACTCAAGTAGCTTCTTCGTTCCAGAGCCTATAATGTCTGGGTTTGGATACCATTTGTTCTGTAAAAAAGGTCAGGTGAATTGATGCCTTCCTGGCAAGTTGCTCCAGGGCAAGAGTCCCACTGATCTACTGGAATATAAATAATACTTACATATTTGAAGTACTTTTAAATCTACAGAGTGCTTTCACAGACACTATGTCACTTTATCCTCACAAGAGACAGATGCCATCATCATCACTTAACAAGTAAAAATAATTTTAGAAAACAATGCCATTGTCTTCAATGCATAAGTATATCCTCCTCAAGTTCACAGTACAGAATCCAAGTCATGGGTCAGTTAGAAATCTCTAAACATAAACCAATCTCAAGAGGATAAACAAAAAGAGCAGGACGGATCAGAGAAAATCTACCAGTACAATAGCAAAAACAGTCTTCCTCTGTCACAAGTATAGATTGTGCTTTGTAAATGACACTGTTATATAGGGATGCCTCTGTAACACCTCTGTGTTGGAAGAATATTATTTTATTTATGTACATAATAATCACTCTTAATTGGATACTCCATAGATAACAGACAAAATAAAACAAGAGCTTTGTAAAATTTTAATGCTGGAAATCAACCTCTGGGAAGCATTTAGGTGATTCCTCTAGGAAAATAACTAAGTTACAGGGGCTAAATGTAGCCTCTTCTTTTCCCTCCAATATCACAAAGACACCCCCCTCCAAGGAATTTTGTTGTTTTTAACAAAGAAAACACACACACAAAAAGGTAATCTATTGCTTTTATATATAATCACATCTTCCCACTCATTCTCTCAGTCTCAGTATCTTTTGTGCTTCCCTCCTTCACTAGCTAAAGCAGAGGTATAATGGGGTCCTATTTTTATAGCCATTTACTACCTTTTTTATGTATTTATGATTCTTTTCTACCTTCTAGCCTGAGTCTAACTGTGTTGGGAACAAAGCATCACACAAATCACTAGCCTGGGATAAGAGGAGACAAGTTAAAACCTCCCAGGAAGATTCTGTAGACACTTGGTCTCCCTGAGTCTATAGGGTATTTCAAAGCTCAGTCTTGGGTCTCTCCACTTGGATGACTAATGTTAAACTGTTTGACTTTTTACAAAAATATTTATCTGTGCTTATTTACATAATTTCATCCACAGCGCACACAGTAGGCACGTATTTGTTGAACAGAAACCCTAGATGGATGAGAAGACAGAGAGATCTCCTTTCTCCCACACATTATCTTAAGGATTGAGAAAGGTAAAATCACAATCCAATTTGTATAAGTTTCTAAGCATTCCTTTTCAACTTAAAGCTATGCATCCCTGTTTAGAAAAGAAAAGGATGACACAAACAATGTCAACCACATAATGGGGAAAGGATCACAGGATCACTAAGAAAACACCATTATCTCAAGTCACACATATTTCCATTTAACACTGGTTACCATACAGGAGGAGAGAACTGCTTGCTGTCTCCCTGTCTACTGGCAAAACGGTCCGCCGTATGCACAGGCAGAACAATTAGAATCTAAGGATACCACATTTTGGCCTCACATCTAACCCTTTGGAGAATGAGTCTTTAAGAGGTATGCCAGCCCAGAGATATAAAGCAATAGACACATAGGTAAGTTTTCAACACGACGCTGTTTGGGCATCAGCATTGAAACCCCTTAGACCATCAGGAATCATTCCTACTATGAAACTTTGACAAAGTGAAACTGAGTGTGATTTTCTTAAGTTTTCTGCATTTTTTTAAACCTCAATTATACCAGGCTCCTCCCGTAAAGTTCTTACTAATTATCACACCGCATCCTCATTCTCAGTCTCTCACCCAAAGGCACGGCCAGTAAAAATATGCGGGGGCTAGCAAGGGCGTGTCTCTTGTGACTCTAAAAGGCACTCAACTGCCCCGGACCCTCTTTCAGGGCGAGCAGTAGAAAACACTTAGACGTTGCACAGCGGCCGGGAAGCCTGCGCAAGTCAAGCCTTCTGCCTTGTCTTTCGCTCCCCGTCTGGCAAGGTCACCTGCTCTGGCTCTCGGCTCTGTCGCCAAAACTTACTTTAATTCTGCAAGGTCAACGGGTCGCGCCGGGCCTCCCTAACCGCCCCCCTGCCCCGCACCTTCCTGGGCCCGAGGTTCCCTGGCCCAGCCCTCCACGGGCTCAGCTCCCGACTCACCTGACCACGTTGGGGTGCTCGAAGGTCTCCAGGTGCCTCAGCACCGCCACCTCGCGGATGGTGGAGAGCGGCATGCCTTCCTCGCCCGTCTGCACCCGCACGCGCTTCAGCGCTACGAAACGGCCTCCGTTCTTCAAGTCGCGGGCCTTGAACACCTTCCCATAGGCGCCCTCCCCGATCTCCGCCACGCACTCGTACTGCTGGTCGGCGCGGCTCAGGCCGTCCTTCTCCATGCCGCCTGGACGCCACCCGGCGCGGCGCCGCTCGGGCGGGCGGGGGGTGCGCTCGACTTGGTCGCGGCCGCCGCTCGTCCCCTTCGGGGCTCCCGGGAGCTCGGTCTCGCTCTCCTTCGTCCCCAGCCGGCTCAGGCGCTCGGGCGCTGGGGCTCTCGCGACCGCCGAGGCTGGATGGAGCGACCTCCCCGCGAGGCTGGCGCAACCCTGGTGCCGCCGCCGCCGCGAAACTCCGCCTGCAGAGTCGCCGCCACTGCCGCCGGAGGAGCGAGCCGATCCCTCCTCTTCCCTCCCCGAAGAGAAGTCTTCTGCACAGACACGGAGATGATTACATAGTCTCTGCCCGAGCCCGTCTCAGTCCACAATCATCGCACCTAAAAGAGGAGACGAGAGGACAAGAAAGTGCAATCAGACCTCCCAGAAGCCTTCCTTGGGGTTCCTCCAGACTCCCCTCCTCCTCCTTCACGAGGTCCCCATCGCTACCCTCCGCGCGCTCCTGCCCTCTCCCAAGCGGCTTAATCCTTCCTGATTCCTCCGAGAAACCGAAGTTACTTTTCTTTCCTTGCAGGGTTGGAGCCGCCTTCGCGCGGAGAGGTTGCAGGGGCCCCTCGGGGATAAGCGCGCGGCGCGGGACGCGGTGGAACGGGAGGGGGCGTGCCGAGCAGCCCAGAGTGTGCCGGGAGCGCGGGGGAGGGGAGGCGCCGGGCACGTCAAAGTCACGGTTTAATATTTATCCCTATATCATTGTGTCGCGCTGCTACCCTCCCAGCTTCCCGAGGCCTGGACGTGCAGGGAGAGGGGATCCAGGGGTGCCGGGGGGGCGTTCAGGGGTCGTGCACAAGCCGGTGCGGAGGGACTATGGGTCCACCCGTGTGGGGCCGCAGAATGTGGGTGGGGGCTCCTAGGACCCTGTAACCCGATGCTTGGAGTGTGCGAGAAGGGGTGGTCAGACATCTGCTCGGAAATTGCTTCCTTTCTTTCTACTTTCAGTTTTTCTACGAGAAGACATTTAAAAACGACTCGTACACACAAATGGTCTTTTTGGGGAAAAGGAGTCTCGGTTGGAAAGGAATTCTCCGACTCGGAGGACCTCCCTGGTGGAAACCCAAGGAAGACAAGCCATCTGGTCGGGGAGGGCTGAGGCTACTCGGGGGTGGGGGTGGGGGGCGAGCCAGAGGCTCGGGAGGGGGAGTCCCCCATGGGATCCCAAGGGTGGGAGAAAGAGGTGTTCGCCACACTCTCGCTTGTCGTCTCCTTCAAGGATAACTTCAGGAGTAAGATAGCATAACCACGACTCGCCCTGAAGATTTCAACTGATTTCAACCTGAGCAAAACTCAACCTCTCTCTAAAAGGGTGGGGGTGGGAGGGAGTAAATGCTGCCTGCGCCTCCGAGGGTGAGAGAGAAGTAGCTGTGCCTTCGGGGCCCGGTCTCGGGAACCGCTCTCCACTCCCAGGACCGTCCCCGAAGTCGGTAGCGGACGTGGCCGCTCCAGTCCCCCTTCTGCTAGAGGCCCAGTCCGGTCTGCAGCCAGACGCCCCCGGGACCCTCTGCACAACAAAGCGCCGAAAGGGGGGTACCCTAACTTTCCCTCCCTATTCAGCGATCTAGGACCTAGGGAGCCTCCTCCCCCACGGCCGCCGCGTCCTCGGCCGGACATTCGCCACGCCGGCCGCGTGTCCGAAATTCCCGGGGCGCCTCAGAATTACCTGTCCCGCAACCGCCGGCCCGCTCGCCTTCTGCAGGAATTAAAGAAACAACAAACGGCGCGACCCCCACGGTGTGCGGGCGGAGCGGACCGCAGCGAGGGCAGAGCCTCTCGCTCTTATTCTATTCAGAACTTTCCTTAAAGCCGAGGGAAGAGCCCCCAGAGCCCGCCCGGGGGTCTGAGTCAGGTCGAGGGCCACACAGGTAGCCGGGGAGCAGCCGTCGGCCGCCCGACCCGCCTCTCCTGCGTCCCCCTCCCCCTCCCGCCGGAGTCCGGCCCCAGGCTCCGCAGCGAAGGAAGCGTCGGGGACGTCCCACCCCCGCAGGGAACTGCGCCCGCTGCCCCCGCCCGGCCCCGCACAGCCCGCCCTGGCTCTCCACCCCCCCTCACCCCCCAGACGGTCGGCTTCGGCAGAGAGAAACCGGAGCAGCAATGCCTTTTCCCCCCCTCTCCTCCACTTTTTTTTGTTGTTGTTGTTGCTTTCCCACGCTGGCTGAATGTGACTTGACCCCATTTCAAAAAAGTTTGACATAGTGCTTCAACATTTCCGCATTCCTCCGCGACTACAAAGGCTGCAGCCGCCTCCTTCTGCTTTCTGTCTCTGCTCTCTGTCTTCACACTCAATGAAATCCTTCATGTGCCTCTCCCGAAGCTTGCCAAGCACCACAAGGGTCGCCACCAGCGCAGCGACAAGAGGCCACACCGGGGACCGCGACTCCCGCGTGTGCGCACACGCAGATGCGCCCATGTGCAAACGGGCGCGCTGCGGGGCCCAGAACTGCTCACCGCGGGGCGTGCGGTTTAACTCCGATATTTTAAATTATAAAAGTAAACTTGCAAACTAAAGCAAACGTGCGTCCTCGCGGGGCTCCCAGCCAGGGCACTGGCAGGCTGCGGACACTCTTCTGTGCATAACACGCCCGCAGGAAGCCTGCGTTAACATTTATCTCATGGTGGGGAAGGTGGAGCCCACACCCACACCTCAGTGAGCTGGAGAGGGAGCTTTCGCGGGGAAATAAAAATGGGGCACGGAAACACATTCTCCAGCATGGAGTCTCCAGAGGCAATGCATTTTAGACCCTAAACGTGAATTATTACGTGAGTGTCCGAGTGGAATTCAAGTTCCATTTGGAGAAGGTGGATGAAGAGTGCATGTGTGGGTGTTTGTGCGCACGGATATGTGGGAACAGGATTCGGTGTCGGGAGTGTCCCTCGTGTGCGATGTCCCCCTCTCGTCATATTAGGAAAGACTCCTCTAGTTCCCCAAAACTGGCCCCCGTAACCTACCCCGTCTCGGTTCGTAAGGGGTTAACCAAAGCCGATTCGGAGGACACACACTCACCCCCCCCACACCCACCCACCACATTTTTTGCCTGGGACCCTGGCCAATCCCCCCGATCTCCCCCGGGACCCCCCACCCAGCAGCCCATCCACTCGAGCCCACAGTTCCTCACCTGAGGGGCCGGGTCGCGTCGGGCCTCCCGCGCGGGCTGCGGGTGTCAGTTCGACCTCCGCACGTGTCCGCGGCCGCGCCGAGCAGGTAACCAGACTCTGGGGAAGGAGTTACCAGCACTCTCTCCGGCGAGGGGGTGGGCACAGCCGCGGAGGGCGGAGGGACTGCGAGGGCGCCGCCCGCGCCGCTCGCTGGGGGAGGACGGGGGCGGCAGGGCTCCGACCCGCGCTGGGGGCCCGAGCCGGGGAAGCCGCGGGGGCGACCGCGCGGCGGGGGCGGGGAACGGGGCGGCCAACTCTGCCTGAGACCCACCCCGCGGCGGGGCCAGGGGCTCGCGGCGCAGTGGCAAGCAAGTGTGCAAATTAAAGCCTTCCGGAGAGAGGAGAGGCGGCCGAGCCCCGGCTGTGTTCTGAGCTTCCCAGCTCCCCAGCTCTCCGCTGCGAGTTGGGGGGCGAGAAGGGGGAGAGTTAAATGAAAATTTCCGGCTTTCACTGCAAGCGGAGTCAGGGGGATCCCGCGACTAAAATACGCGGCGTGAGAGGCGGAGAGTGGGACGTGTCGTCGGGAATCGGCGGAGTTTCCAAACCCAGGGTCGCCCAGAATTGGGGTTTTGACAGGGCGAGGCGGGGGTACCAGCCGTCTGTGACGTGGACGGATGGGAAAAACACAAAACAACCAACAATAATTATGAGGGGCCGGTGGGGTGGTAAATACCACCACTTTTCCAAGAAACTGAAAAATCAGACCGAAAAATAACTCTTCTCTATTAAAAAAAAAAAAAAAAGATTGGCAGTATGCCTTGCAGAAAAGAAAATACTAATCTGTCCAAGCACTTTTCACTTTCAGCATGAGCTACATTTGTTTTGTTTTCCTTCGCTTCCTTTCGGCCTTACAAAGAAAGCCCTATCTTTTCCTTTTGGACAGAGGATATGGTTTGGAAATTGTCAGGCACTCTTGTGGTTAAAGATCTACTTGAAGGGGCTGGCGAGTTCACAATTATTAAGTGGTTAGTAACTGCTGAGGGTTCACTAAGGTATTTCTGAGGAGCTAAAAAAACTAAAATTTGGTGTAAATAACAGAACTGCAAAGTAATAGACACAGACACACAAAGAGGAGTGCTCAGTTTAAATACATTATTGGAATTCTGAAATTTGAAACCTTGTAAGAATGTATACTTTACCTGCTGAGAAAACCTGAATAAAATTATTTCAGGTGAAAATGGGATTTTGGAGGGGAAAAAAGTCTTCAAGACTGTCTACAATGGAGTAAAAGAAAACTTAAAATAGCTGCTTTTTGGAAAGAGTTCAGTGGTCTCCAAAATCTGTATCTGTAGAATACTTGAAATCCTTTAAAACATCTTAAAGCAAAACTTTTTTAAAAAGTATTTATTTCAGTGCTTTGTGGAAAAGTTAAAACCCGGCAAAATTCTGTTTGAATTGGAAATACTACCTCTATAAATCTTTTGACTTTCTGAATTAAACCAATTCAAAAAATTAAACAAATTTCACAGTAGAGCAAATTTTTGCCTTTACAAAATTGATTCTATATTATAGTGTGAAGGAAGGCTAGGGAAATAAAAATTGATGATTTCCACTAGCAAATATTTTGCACTGCATTATAATAATTTTTTCTTAAGAATAAAAATGACTAATTGTGTGTTTTTAAGCTGAAGATAATTCATAAAATATATTTTGTGTTAAGAGCATATCTTCTAAAATAAAATCCAGTTTCTGAACAAAATTTGTATTTGTAAAGTTATGTATAACTTATAAATAAGTTATATATACCTTATAAATTTAAGAAAGAAAAGTATTGGAAGTTAGAAAATTATTTTGTATTTACATAAAATATTTTATCACTTTAAATCACAAATGGACTTTAAACCAGAGATACAAATGGGAATCCTCTATTTTGGTAATTGCTGACACTTATCATTGCTTTTTAAAATAAGATTTACTGGTAATTAACATGTTTGTATAATCCAGAAATAATTGCCAATAAATAGGAACCGGCACATGACAGCAAGAATTTCAGTAAATAATTTGTTTAAAAAATAGTAAGCTGTAAATGTCTTTAAAATTAACAGAAAAGTGTCTTTTAATTACTGAATTTGACAACAACCTTTGCTAGATTAGAAATTCCATGATATAGGTTACTAGATCATTTGGGCAATGTAAAAAACAATGAAACTTTATTTAATCATATATGTTAATACTGAGTGTTAACTCTCTTTCCATCCTCTTCTTTTTCTGATATTGCTTATCTTTTATGTTAATTCATCATTGTTCACTCTCCCTGGTTATGGTTCATATTAAATCCCAGTTGGTTAAAGTTTTAGACACAAGGAAGTTTTATAATGGATTATATAAAATTAGTAAATACCAGATTGTTTTTGTTTATGGATAACTTCCTCTGTGAGTAACAGGTTATCATAGCAAAATTTGTTTAAAGTTTATAAACTGTGAACCAAATTCTGCCTCCTTTGTTTAGGGTCTTCTATGAATGAATATGTAGCATTCTCAAGAAAATGACTTCAACCAGTATTTTCACACTACATATCAGATATTCTAAAGTAACAAATCATCTTATAGGTTTTTTTTATAAATTAGAATTCATGAATTTACCTCCAAATACGGTGGTGTAGTTAATACTGAAAGATTTATTAGTGTCACATAAAGGATATATTTTATGTGTAAACATTTTTATATCAAATACTTGTAAATTTTTGTTTTCATTTAAATAAAAATAAAATATAAAATTCTGCTTTATAATTTTTAACTTGTTAAAGAAATGAGTAATTTATTCAAAATAGTAGTTATATAATGAATGTACATCTAAATCTAATTCATCTCTAATTTATATTGGCTATTTGAATTTATAAAATACGTTTTTCAGAAACCCAGAAATGAGGTTTTGCTATAATCTACACAATTATTTTAAAATACATTTCTAGTTTATTAACTTTCAAACAAGTTACCCTACTTTTCAACCTGATTCCATATGTGTGTGTAAATGTTATTTTTGTTGAGAAATTACCATGAAAAACTATAATTTTAACAAAAATAGTATAAGGCAGTGCACTTTAATGCACTCTCTTCTTCCCCTCCCCAGGCATTTTCAAGATATTGCCTTAGGTTTTCCCCTAAAATATAATATTGAAAGTTTGCTAAATATCCTAGGAAAAATCAATTGTATTATCAACTTTTTCAGTTGTAAAATTGTGAACTTTAAATGATTTTTAAAGTCCTCAAATTACTAATCAATTTGGAAATTACCTGGGTTTTTTCCTTTTTTATTATTGCATGTAATCTAGTACATTACATTTGGAGAGCAAAACTTGAAAAGATTTTGATATTTTCCATGAGGGGGAAAAATATATGTCGGGTAGTAGCTTATAAAATTTAAGGAGAAAACACCAGACATTATTATCTTTTGGAATATTTTGTTTCCATAGGTTCTACTACTCTATAATTATCCTTGTGCGACGTGTCAGTACTGTGTTTGTATTTATATAATTGTCACCCTCTTTTCTAATTTTTTCCCTTTTGATAGACACTCATATCTTCTTTTTCGTTTGTGTGTATGTGTGTGTGAATACCTTTATGCTCTTGGCATATTGTTATGACATGTTCTAAACATGTTCTTAAGATCCTCTGATCATCTATATTAGAATTCTGAGTAATCAGAAAGCTAACTAAGGTAATGTACTTACAAAAGATGGCAATATACCTACATTTCCTTTCAATTTACAGTGACCTCTAATTTTCACTGGCTTCTAACATTTCTTTCCTGAGATGATACTTACATCTCAACTGCACGTATGACCTGACAATTGTGTTGTCATAGCTGCTTTTGGTTGAGCTAAAAGGTGTGTACCCATTTTAAATAGACCATTCAGATGGAGCAGTGAAGGTACAACACAGTGTGTGTGTCCGGGTGATGATAAACTGTTATCTGGGAGGTAGGAGGAGAGACAAAGAAGGCACCCAGGGAGAAACTTCTGTGAATGGCCTGGCAGCAGGAGCAAGGGAAGGAAGCACATGCTGAGGTCGTGGGGCCAAGAGATGTAGCCTCAGTACTCTAGGTATGGTGTATCCAGGCAACCTGATTCTTTCAGAGTAAATGGCCTTCTGTGTCTGTTTTAGTATGCAATTAAATCTGTATTATTAAATGCAATTGTATAGTAGATGAGTCCATATTCGTGTGACTCCACTATATGTTGTCTCATTCTGGATTTTTCCTGAAAATAACATAAAATGGAATTCTTTGCAGAATTCTTTGACTGCCTAGAAGAAAATATGTAATAACACAGTTCTGTGGATCACTTTACCATAAATTAAAGAGAGGATCTGATTGTTAAACTCTATTATAAATTCATTTAACGTTACTCATATCTTTGCATCCGCAGTACCTAGCATAGTAGTTGGCAAGTATTTTATGTCCAATAAATATTTGTCAACAGAAAAGTTGGCTTTGCATCTTTTAGTCCCTCTTTTTTGGGACTATTTCTTTCTATTTCCTTCAGGGAAGTATATTAGAATAATTTTTTATCCAACTGAAGCATTTTAATAAAGTTTAAGGATCAATGTGCTGGTTTCAGGACCTCAGAATTCTGTCTTCTCTATCTGTAGCTCCTTTCCTTTGTCTAAGTCCTATCATCCTTCCAAGGCTCAGCTCCTCCACAAAACCTTTGAAATCCCCTCAGCTGGAAAACATCCCTCTTTGCCCTAATTCCTTGAGGCCGTATGCTTTCCACCTTACTTGCAGTGCGATGCTTTGCTATCTAATACCCTGAGTCCCCCAGAGCCTCCACCATGCCTTGTTCCCTTTGACAATTCTCCAACTCCCTCTGGTCCTAGTGGGTGGTCAATGAATGCAGGGATGGTTCTTGTCCGCTTCCAGGAGTGTTATGGAATCAAGCAAGCATGGAACAGACTGGAATAGTGTGACATAACTAGAATAACATTTGAAAGTTGAGGACCAGTGTTCTGTGTTGCTTAAACAGGAAAGAACCAGGTCATCCTGCTACTTTGGGTGAATTTGGTATGTTTTCTCTTATGTTGCAGATATTTGTCATTTAAAACATTTTTGTCAGAAAGAAAATCGTGTTTAGATAAATTTCTAAATTTATCAGAAAGACAAATTTCTAAAACCTTGGCTGAATGTGTTTAGATAAATTTCTCCATTTTCTCAAAATTCCAATTAAATAAATTTTTCTTTAAAAAGAACAAATACTAAATTATGAAGTAAATTAGATATTATATAACCCAGAACCTGGAAAGATTGCTCATTTTATTTGCCAATATCCTTAATATCTATGTGACTATATACTAACAGATAGAATCCTTGATTTCTAAGTCAGAAGACTGGTTTTTCATTCCCAGTTCTTCCTCCCTCAGTAATATTCACTGTACCCTCAAGGAACAGTTATTCAACCCGTCTGATCTTCAGTCTCTATGCCTATTAAATGGGTTTTCTAATCATTCAGAAAGATGTTATGAAAATAGTTCAGAAAGAGGCAACAAAGAATTTTATCTTTATAAGAGGAGATACAGAGGTATGATGGAGGTTGCTGGTTGGGTATCTGCAGTTGGCCACAAACTGCCTGTGTGACCTTGGGCAACACATTTCAGCCCCTGGGCTTTAAGGTCCTTCTCAATAAAAGACATGAGTAGATTGCATGACTTCTTTAGCTGCTGCAGCTTGAAAATGCTACGGTTCAGTCCAGCATGTTATGCCGGACACCATCATTATACATCTGTTTCATTAATCCCCTAAACAAGAGTAATGCCAGAGAATGGGACACTGATGTCAGCAACCCAGATAGGTGTCTGGATTTCAAATGTGAATTATACTGGGTTCTCTCTAACCTTATAGATTTTTAAGACTGAATAGAAATGAAGACTTCTAGAAAAACATTGGGGAAATTTGCTGTTGTTTTCATTAGAGATGGGGAGAGGGTAGGCTTTAATTATTTGGCTAAAACTAAATGTGATAAATTAAGCAACCCTCATGAGAAAAATGTGATAAATAAATTAGAATAGTACAAATAGAACCAGCATATACAAGCTTAGAGATCGTGGATGATCAAAGAAATTCTTCAAAGATATCATGAAGCATGACTGTGGGAAATGTGACATATCTATAAACCTTAAAAATATCAGTGGCAGCCGGACTCCATTCAGATAGTGCGAAGGTGGGGTGAGAGGGTCAAAATCAGTGTGCTGTGAATTTGAGGGGCTCCAATAATAGCAGATGTTTCTGGAGTTGTTGATCAACAGCCATTATTAAAATGTGTGCAGAAGAACAGACTGTTGTTGCTTCTATGGTCTTATTTTCCACATCTGTCCACGTGCATGATTTTAAGGTCCTCCCTCCCTAGATGTGCAGGGAAGAGAAATTTAGGCAGTTAGAACCGATGGTCATGGATTAAAAGTCTGGTTTCATTGTATGACCTTGGGCTAGGTTCTGAAGCTTTCTGATCCCCAGTTTCCCTCATCCATAAAGTAGGGATACTATAATCTGCCACACTAGGTTGGAATGAGGATTACATAAGTGTCTGTTATGTGCATTTTGCATTTGGCAGGCAATAAATATTAGTGGACAATCAGTATCCTCTCACAAAATCACATTTTCTATTTTTTCTCTTTTTAGGGACAGCTAACGTTTTAATGGTTATGTCTTTCTTTTAAACTGGATTAAAACATCCACTCACTGTAGGAGGAGCACCCTCAAATCAGCACACTCCAGATTATTTTGGGCCTTGACAAAAACCACAGTTGCCTCTGCCTATGTGAGGAATGGAGAGGATGGGTTGTCTCATCTGAGACCTCTTTCTTGTTCAGATCTTATCCCAGTACTGCTCAATCCTGTTCCTCACTGTTTTCTTTATCCTCTTTCTTCCACGTGTCTCTGTTCCTTTTGCACTGCTTTGGTATGGCCCAAGGACCACCCCATTCTGCCCCTTAAATCTGTACCCCATATATTTGCTGACATTTGTCCTAAAAAACCCTGCACTTTGCTGCCTCCCTACAAGAGCTTCCTCATTGGCTGCTCTTCCACAGCCACTGAGTCCTCTCGCATTTCTCTTGCTTGAGGTGCTGGGTGTCCCCCATCGATCACAGTATCAATCCCCTCTGCCTTATCTTCTTGGCTTAGTATTATGTTCCATTTCTTACCCCATGCGGTCTCCCTAAAAGCACCCAAGGGGAGCCATCTCTCCTGCCCTTCTTTTTAATTTAACTTCCCAGGAATATTTCCATAGTTCCTTGGCTTCTTGGCCTTTGATACATAAATGTTTCCTTGTCAGCCATTTTCCTCACAGCTGTCTTATCCCTGTCCCTAGGCCATCAGGTATCTTGATTACACAGTTCCTGGACTTCTGTTCTTACTGGCTGTCACTGAGAGAGGCTATAAAAATGAACAGGACTATATGCATAGGCCTGTAAAGGATGATGCTCATTGCAAGTGGGGTCTGAGAACTTAGTATGTCTAAGTCCTGACCCAGCACCAGTGAACGATAAATGCAGGTTGAATGAAAGATATAATATCACAAAACATAGGTGCCATCAGATAATTTTCCACCTTGGAAGTCACCCAGTACTCTTCCAGGCTACATCTTGCTTGCCTATTTCCTTCCTATCGTGGATTCTGTTTCTCCTTTAAAGATGAACCTTTAGGTACGGCAGGGAAATGTTTCCATTTTTGTTGTTCCCCAGTCTCCACATGTGGGTTGCACCATCATGGTGTCCCTCAACAGGAGCACACAGAATGGTGGATAGAAAGCTCAGGAAGCTGAGCCAATCTGACCTACCTGGGTTCACACTAGGTCAGGAAGAGCCATGAAATCCAGGCAAGGAAGTTTAAAGTTGATTATTATTTGGCAAAGAATGCAACTGATTTAAGATTTGTGAGCCAAGAAGGTAGCTCTTGGAGCAGTGATAGAACGAAAGCCATAGACAAGAAGGATGACTTGGCTCAAGAAGCTGAAGTCAGGGAGGACAACTACTCAGGATCCTACAAGTGGTGAAAAGATCCTGGGCCGTAGTCTAGGAAAGGGAGTGGGGGAAGTGATGGGGGAAGAGAATTCAAAGGAAACATTTGAAAGGATCTAGTTAATAACAAGACAAATAGAACAATGAGAAGAGTTAACACGTATATAGCCTGCCAGGATAGCTCTAAACCCTTTACATAAATTAGCCCATTAACCTCCTTATTATCTTCATTCTTGCAGACAATGGCATAGGACCAAACTTTTTACCAGGTTTTAGGTCAGAGGTATCAGGAAAAAAAATGTTACAGCCCACAAGAGATAAAAGAATGATGGCAAAAGAAGATGACTTGGTAAAGGTTAGGAGTTCCACTTTTGAATTTGAGATGACAGTCAAATAAAAATATCTAGTGGCACAGGGAGTAGAGAACTCTTCACTTTTGCCTCATTCTGCCTTAAAATATGCCCAGACCTACTATCCTGGAGAAACCCACTGCTGTTTCCAAATGACATTCTACTTTTTATCTTTCCTATTTGCAGACCTAGCTTCATGAGTCCTTCAGAGTAGCACAGGACCCTGGGCTTGGATAATTCTCTGCATTGCCATCTTAATAATTTTTGAATTGGGCCATGCAAATTATGTAACTGGTCCCCCCTACCTGATGGAAGGTCTGGGGTGGACATTCCAGATGTGGACATTCACTTAACAGTTCAGGCCTCCTTCACCTTGAAGGGATGTTTGCTCCTTTCACTATTCCATGAAACGGTTCTTCACAACATCATCACTGACACAGTCAGCTGCAATTTTTCTTAGTTGTTAGGCTCTGCATTTCTAACGTCGGTTTTTAGTCTTTTCTCAAAATTCTCTCCTCTTCTAGCTGTCATGACACCTGACTTCTCCCTCTTCTTGATTCAATGTTCTTTTGTCTTGTATTGCCAGCTTTTCCTCCTGGTTCTGCCTGACATCTGAAGGTGTCTTCCAAGACTTAATCAGTTGTTGAATTGTTCCTCTGCAAGCTCATTGTCTCCCGTACAAGTTATGAGACCTTCCCCTGTGCTATGCACATAAAAATGGGTTTTCATCATCCTTCTAGTATTCATTGCCTCAGCCCTAACCACAAACCCAACCTGTTTCACTCTCCTTTTCCCTACCTGCCTACTCTCCTTCCTACCTGCTGACTTCATAACTCAACTCTTTTCAAATTTATGACCTCTTTGCACAGTTAGCCTTCCCCTTTGGCTTCTCTACTCAACCACCCATCAGTCATAGGGCATGAACCAGTCCCTGGGTCCAGTTGTTTTAGGCCACCCTGGGAAATACTTTGCCTAATCTCGTGCTGTTCTCTGGTCTTTCATTTTGACCAGGCACTAGAGCTGGTTTGTCTTAACTCTATTAGTGTCTTCTCCGCTTCTGCAAATCTGTTGTCTGACACTGAAGCTGAGCAAATCTGACATTGAATTTGCGTCTCAGAATCTCCCCACCCACCCAGCTCCTGACCAAGTGTTCGCCAAAAGAGCAGCTTTCTTCAACAGCCCGCTAGCTCTAGGCAGTGCTACTGTATTTCCTTAGTCAATTTTCTATCCTGCTTTCCAGAAGATTGTTTCATACCTTCTCCTGTCTTCTCAAGCCTCCAGCACTTTCTCCCTCCTTGTTGTCATGATTCCCTGGCTTTTTATTTCACAGAGAAAATAAAAGACAGCATGGGGAAAAATTCCATACACTTTCACTGCTCACCTTTCTCCAACTGCTTTTTTCTTTTTTCACTGTCCTCTGGACTCCACTCTCTTGCTTCTTCTCCCTCTCAGCCACTCCCATTCACTCTCCTTGTTCGTTACACTTTTCATCTTCCCAGCCTCTAGACTGATGGGTTCTGGGGCTTACTCCTCAGACCTCATATTCCCCTCTCCACTCTCACACCGTGGGTGATCTTATCTAGTACCATGACTTTAAATATCATTTGCATGCTGATACTCAAAAATTTTTACCTCCATTCAGGTATCCTCTTCGAATTCCAGACATATATATCCAACTACCTCCGTGGTATTTCTGCATAAATGTCTAATAGACAAACTTAATACATCCGAAACTGACCTTCCTGAAACTTCTTCTCCCACAGTTTTCTCCATCTTAGTAAATTTAAAAAATGCATTCTTCTGGTCATTTAATCAAAAATCTAGCAACCAAGTTTGACTCCTCTCCTTTGATAGACAATCCATCAGCAAATCCTGCCAGCCCTACAGTCATAGCTGTACAACTAGTACCGCCACCTTCATCCATCACCCCCGTCTATTGCATCTGCTGCAATGGCCTCCCAACTAGTTTCCATGTTTCTATCATTGGCCCTCTGCCTTCTGCACATGGTAGAGTAAAAGTGATCTTTTTAAAACTGAAGCCAGATCATATCACTCCTCTCCTTGTCAAGACCCTCCAGTGACATCCCATTTCTCTTAGAGTAAAATTTAAGTCCCTTCTCCCTCTTCTTGATTCAATGTTCTTTTGTCTTGCATTGCCGGTTCTTGCATGCCTGATGAGAGCCAGTGAGGTCTAGCATCCCTTGCCTACGAATAGGGAAATTGCGGCCAGACTACATTGATTCGAATTCACTCTCTGTCACTTCATAGTTTTGTGTTCTTGGGTAAGTTGCTTAACTTTGCTCAGTCTCAATTTCTGTATCTAGGTTGATAAGATAATTGATAATTGATAACACTCCCTGCCTCATAGAGTTGTCTTGAGGATTTAATGAGTTAATTAATGTAAAACACTTACAGGATTGGTACATAGACAGTATATGTTAGCTATGATTATTACCAATATTCCCCCTGACAAAACAGTTTTCCCTTCTTAGAGTTTTACTGTCTTTGTTCCTGTGCACCTGGCCCAGAATTTACTGCTCAGTACTCTGTGTCCGACTAGTACAGCCACCACACCCTTCGAGCCTGGCTGCTAGTTTTATATGCTCAGTCTTTTCCTTCCTTTCCTTTCTTCCTTCCCTTCCCTAACCTCTGTCCCTCTCTCCTTCCCTCTCTCCTGCTTAGATTCTGCCTTTCCTTACTTTCCTCTATATATCCTCTCTCATACACTGTGGTCTGTTCTGCATTAGCTTCTCTGTCCTTTCCTCCTCCTTCTGCTGTTTCTACTTTCATTCACAGAATTAGAGTTTTGGAGGGAAAAGATCTGTCATGTCATCAGAAAGAGTCCTCATAAGCAAATCTTTCACAGTTCTCACTTCCTGGGTAGAATTTTGCTCTTTCAAGCAGCCCCTACTTTAGAGATCAGAAGCCGTTTATCAAAGACTGCTTGTTGCTCAAGTTGATCAGAAATGCCATTTCAGCACTTTTAACCCATGTGTGGGTTACACCAGCAGTGTCTATTGCTTTTGAAAACACTGACTTGTCTTATCAACAATCATGGGCTAACCGTGAAATCGACCATAACCAATTGTCTTGCTTGCTGCTTCTAGGGGGCATTGATAAAATAATGCGGTTGCTTTGGTGCCTAATAAAGTTCAACTCCAATGATGGTGAGAATGTAGGAAGGAATGAAAGACACGTTCAGTGGAAACATGTTGGCTTTTTTCCCCCCTTTCTTCTATTAGATTAGGAATTCCTTGAGTGAAGGGACCATGCATGCTGTATTCATTTTGAATGTATATGACTAGTGCCCAGCTTAGTGCCTTACAATACATGCTCAGTAAGCAAACGCTCCCTGAATTTTTGCTTCCCAAGAATTAGACAAACATGGTCAAAAATTCTGAGAACACAAAGCCTAAAACCATGAATACAGGCAGTGCTTTGTGTGATTGTCATTCAGGCAGCTTTGTAAAACATACAATTCTAAGCACTAAGTTGTCACACTAGTGAAATAATTATCCCAGATCTGTATAGTCCTATGCATTTTTATAACATCTCTTTTGTGGCAATTGTTACTATAATTGATAGTAATATGTAAATATATATTATTTCTCTCTGTTACTTGTAAAACTCCATGGGGAATTAGCTCTTACTATTGTATTGTATACATTCTATACCTTCAGTACCTGTTTGCTGAATAAATGAATGAATGATTAAATGGGTAATGTTATACTTACATTCATCAGAATGTTTAAAGAGGTTTTACATAATCAAATGGTCTTATTAAGTAAAAGTTACTATCTAAATAATCTATCTGGATTGACATATTAGGATATAAAATTAAGTGAACACAAAACTATATTAAACATTTTTTTGATTCAAAAGGCACTTCAAGATCTTTAAGTTACAAAATTAAAAGAAACCAAGTGGTATCCTAAAAATATATTTTCATCCTTTGTTTAGGTTTACCAGTACTTTACCACGCCTTTAAAATAAATCTGCTTTTTCAAGTTGTCTGGTTGTATGGATTCTGAATAAAAAGCAATTTTATATTGGTTGGAAAGTTTTAAGAAAAAGACAATATAATGCTAAACCAAAGTGATGAAAATGTTTGCATTTTAATTTTTCTTCAGCACATTTGTATCTCAACATATTACATTTCTAGACAAAACTGGTTTGTACATCTCTGTTGCTTGAGCAGGAGGAAGTCATTATAATGAAAAGAGTTATTGAAAATGGTCCATGTTGTGTAATTCCCAGGATAAATGGGCTGAGTAGCAAATATTTCTGTTGTGAACTGTTTTATACTGAAATGTGCATTATTAAACCCATTTGTTGAATACATTGAAATATCGAATATCTTCCTAACCCGACACTGGGAAATGTTTATTTGCCATTCCTCTCCTTCCCCTGCTCAGATCTTGTTAGATATTGTTTCTGGGTTTCCTGGAATTCATCCACATTAGAAGGGGAAAAAGTCATGGATGAAGAAACTAGAAAAACAGAATTTACAATTTATAAACACATATTTTAAATAAGATCATAAGAAATTTAAAATAGTATACATAATAGAAACAGCATGTGGGAAAGCATATAGAACAATGTGGTAGGTGACCATTTTTTACACTATCATAAAGATTCTATATATTTGAAGAACAAAAAAGCACAGTAGTCACCAGGCTATATGAATTTGAATATAGCAAAACAAATGCTCGTGATTAGGATGGTTTGAGGTGATGTTTTGCCCCTTCTGATTTTATGAGGATATAACTTTAGTTATACTGTGATTTAAGTAATATACATTTAACTATTGCCCTTTAAAACACTGTGTGTACAATCAGGTTGTTTTTATTTCAGTTAGAGTAATCATATGTGTGCCTAATTCCATCTTCCAAATAACCTCCGGAGAAAACACCCACTGAAAAATCAATAGAACACCCAAAGACTAGAGGTGAAGATAATAGTAACAGCTGAAATGAAAGGAACAGAAAGCTCCTTTCCACCTGCAAAGAAAACAGTCTTCCTCTTTGATGATCCTTTTTCTTTCTTTTCCAGTAACTCTACTTACCTAGAATTGAATGGAAGTAGCCTGTCCAGGTGTAGATTCTTGTATTTGTCCATTCATTCAATAAATATCTATTGAGTACCAACCACGTGCAGCCTCAGGATTAAGCACTGGGACATGTATAAGAAGTTGTTAGCATGACACTGGGCTTCGGGACAGATATCAAGGTTAAAAATATAGAATTGGAAGTTAGATACATGGTAGTAATAGTGCCTTTGACAGATGGAAATTGAGGGAAGTTAAGTGAAGAGACAGTTATATATTGAGGTGAAGTAGAGGAGAGATGAGACCAGTTTATATTTTATTACTTCACGAAGTCTTTGTCATGAATGGTACAAGGAAGATACAAGAGGCTTTGAGGTACATGAGAAAGAATTATGTTTGTAGAGCTGTTGGAGAGAATATTCTCAGCAACGAATCAGAAAATTGTTGTGGGCATTTCCAGCACAGTGGAAGCTAGCATGAGTATGTTATAGTGAGCCAGAGCAATCCCAAATCCCAAATTCTCCAGCAATGCTCTTGGGCATAAACAGAAAAACTGGACAGTGAGTATGATGTGAGTTTGCCCACATCTTTGTGGAGGGGTCACAAGAACATGTCTAGAGCCTCAGTGTTAGAAAGGGCAATAAAAGGGGCTGCAAAGAAGAAAATAGAAGAACCTTCTATTTTATAGAAGGTTAGTGGATGGATTAAACTATAAGGGAGTCAGTGTTTATTGAAACTAGTGAGCAGAAAGCAGGGAGGAAGGTGGGAAGGAGGAGGGGTGCGGTGGTAGAGCCTGAGTTGTGTATGGGAATGGACATTCCAAGTGCCTGTAATGATTAAATTTAGGGAATAATCTTGCTATGCATGGGTGAAGTAGGGTGAGACTGGAGGATTACAGGCAACAAGATTATGGGGCTATACAGTTGAGGTATCTGATGGGTCCCGAGGGTGAATATTGAAGATGTCGGAGGGCATGATGAAGAATGAGGGTATGGAGGAAAATCACAGGCCAGGTGGCTATATTCATTTAGAAAGAGAGAAGTAGGTCTTATGTGAGTTCAAGACAATAGCCATGGTGCCTTTGAGATGGTGGAACAAAGAACTGGTGTAAATTTTAAATGAGGCGGAGAAAGAAATGGACAACTGAGTAGTCTAAAAGTTTAATTGTTGGGCTTGTAATTTACTGGAAGAAAAATCCCAAGAGGATAAGAATTTATTTTGAAGACACTCATATACTCTATATACAGACAACCATAGTGGTTTTTGTAGTATTTCTTCATAGTTTCCAGCCTTAAAAATATCAATTAGCAGGAGGGTATGCTTTTCCAAATATCAGATATCCCAAGTTTTTTACATACATCAAGAATGAGATCTAGTTGGCAGAACCACTAAACTAGAGGGCATGTTATTTTTCAAAGTAATCCTCTGTATCTAAAAAGAAAACACTGTATTATTCCTGATATTTTCTCCCTGAACACCATAATTTATTTAATCTTCCTCATGTAATCATACTTTTGGACTAGTTTTTGAAACCACCATTATCTTAAGAATGTAAACAATAATTGATGTAATTATTGAATTGTCTTTTGCATTAGAATAGAGAACATACATTTCTATGATTTTCTTGATGTATAAATAATGGTCTGGTAACTTCACAGACACACTACTATATTCATAGATATTTTGATTATTGCAAAGCCAGTTTTTTGCACTTGTGACTACCTAAGTTATTTACAAAGCATAGAGAATGCTATTTAAATCACAGTATAACAAGTCCCTTCCAAGAAAAATTTTTAATAGGGACAGTATACCATGGCAGTAATGGTCAACATTGACAAACACCTGTCCTTTGCAGTTATAAAGGGCAGGTGTTCTTACATTCATTATGTTTCTATTGTGCTTTCCATCACTAATATAACACTTATCTAAAAATTGATAATTTGAAAGATTCCATAGCTGCAGTACTATTTGTACTTTATCATCAAGAGCAAACAAACCCTATTCATTCATTGGAATGAACTTATTATTAATACTTTTCAATTCTTTTTAAAGTAAAAAGTTCATGGAATTCCACTTTCCTTCCTGCAGTGTTAATTCTCCTTTGGAAGATGGTCTTTTTGCCTGCTGGATCCTTCTCTTAGTCTGACTCTGTTTGATAGGAGATCAAAAGGCTTTCATTTTCTGTATCAATTAGGCTGGCTGTCTTGTCTCAATGAGATTAGGTAGCCTCTGGAGAGTGGTGACACCAGGGAGGAGGTAGATGAGCTGATGGTTAGCATACAATATGGCTGTCTTAATTCTTTCTAAATGATAGTTTGTCTAGTCTGATGTCTTTCTTTTATGATTGTGTCTGTGGCTCATTTGTTCAGGGCAATCATGCAGTACATACCGGACCTGAGAATCAGTGGTTTGGGTTTCCAATAAAGCTGGAGAGACATATCAATTCTTTCCTAGGTTTAACATTTTTTTCCATACTAGGGAAAGCCCCTAGTGCGACCCTAGTATTTTTTTGTTTCTTTGATTTTTCATTGTATAGGATATTCATGAAATACCAGAATATTTTATTCCAAGTAAATTATAAATTCTATACCTGGCATTTACCCCAAAGTTGGTTAAGGAAATGTTATCAAAAGCAGTTGCTGAGCTCTAGGCAAAGCTACGTAAGCAGGATATCAGTCCTGCTATACGTAGACTTTTTATCTAGAAGTTTATAGCCTGAGTTTTCCACAGTCATATTTAACCTCCTTTCTTGAGATAAGATTTTAATTATCTTATTGGAGAAAGTGAAGCAGTGTTTTTAAAGGAGGAAACGAAACACTGATATTTATTAACAACATTCTCTCCCAGCATATTTTCTCTTACTTTACTTTCAGAGATTTTCTAGCCAGCTGCTTCCCTAAGAAAAAAAGTCGTCAAGCATAAACTCCCTGAATTTACTTTCTTTGTCAGCATCAGACTTTTGGGCTTAAACCTATTCTTACCTACTTCCCTATTAGCCCAGAAGGAAAAATCCTACCTCTTTCTAAGTCTCAGCCTTTAGATGGTGCCCAAAAGAGTTGGCTTCTGTAGCTGTCTCCATTGCTCTCATGCTTTTGACCCATCCTTTCTCTTCCGGTTACTCATGTGTTCAAGACATTATAAAAATTAAAAACAGTGACAGAAACCACCACTCTTTCTTTAGATCAGCTTCCTTTTGCACTAGGCTAATGCCTTACATTTCTTCAACCTCAAATTCTTAAGGAAGACATTTACATGGCTTATTCTATTCATTAGTTCCTCTTTTCTTTTGAATCCAGCCCTATCTGGTTTTTGCCCCCATCCCGCTGATGTTAGTTACCAAGGTGGGTAAGGGCATTCAGTTTCCAATTAACTGACACTGTTCTGTTCTCCTATTTTCCTCTCTTCTCCATTTGCCACTAACGATCAGTCTCTCCCCCAGAAAAGTATCTTCTCTTCTGAGTTCACTTCCTTCTCTTGGTCTCTCTTGTATCCTTCTCAGTGTTCTGTCTCTTGCTCTATTTTTTCTCCCTCTGTCCATCCCTTAGAAGTTGGGGTTCCCTAGGGTTTTTCCCATCCTTCTCTCCTTTTCCACCCCTCACCCCTAGGCAATCTCATGCACTCTTAGGGCTCTGACCTGAGTTCTACTCTAGTTATATTAATTGATCTGCATCTCCAACTGTGCATAGGAATTCTCCTTGGGGCACCTCAAAATCCACCACACAGGAAAGAATTGGCATGGTGCCCTCCCTATGGATTGTTCACACACAAATTCCTTCTCCCATTCTCCCAGCTCAGTCAAGACTTCATCATCCTCCCAGATGCCCAAGAGTAAGCCATGACCCTCACTCATATCTCCTTACTTCCTTTCAATTCTACCTCTTGAGAAGCCTTCTGCCCCTTCATTCTGCATTCCACTGCTCCAGTCTAGATCCAAGCTCATCATTTCACATTTGCAAGATTGCATCCAGGTATTCCCTTAGTCATCATTCTTTCTTTCTTTTTCAGAGGACAAGGTCTTGCTCTGTCACCCAGGCTAGAGTGCAATGGCACCATCATTGTTTACTGCAGCCTTGAACTCCTGGGCTCAAGCAATCCTCTTGCCTCAACCTTCCAAATAGCTGGGATTACAAATGTGCACCAGAATACCTGGCTCCTTTAGTCATCTTTGTGCTATGAGATCTAATTATGTCACTTCCAGGACTAAAGACCTTTGATTCTCTGCTGCCTACAAGATATGCTTTGGTTCAGACTCCCCTGTTTTCTAATTACTCCTTGGTCTCCCACCCATCTATATTTACACACTCCAGAATGTTCCCCCATCCATGCCTTCATAGGTAGGCTCATGATTCTCTTTTTACCTGGAATATTCACTTTTCTTCTCTGCCTGGCAAATCTCTATTCCTCTTTTAATTGGAACTCTGAGTTCACATGCTTTCTATTGCACTAGTCTTCACTGACCACATCCCTGCCCCCACTTCCACACCTTCCACACAATTAATTGTTCTGCTTTGGTGTTCCCAGAGCATTTTATGTCTACTTCCATTAAAGACTTTGTCTCATTGTATTATAGCTATTTGTTGGCTGATTTGTCTCCCTCGCCAGATTACCAGCTTCTATAAAGCCATGTTCACCTTTCCTCCTATGCCAAGGATACTCCCCCAAGCTCTGAATCTGTCTTCAAGGTAACATAGAAAGCCTTAGCTCTGCAGTCCTCACCCCTCAGGCCGCAGGGTGGTACTGGTATGTGCCTGCTAGGAACTGGGCCACACAGCAGGAGGTGAGCAGCCCACAGGCAAGTGAAGCTTCATCTGTATTTATAGCCACTCCCCATCGCTTACATCACCACCTGAGCTCTGCCTCCTATCAGATCAGCCGCGGCATTAGATTGTCATAGGAGCACAAACCCTACTGTAAACTGTGCATGTAAGAGATCTAGGTTGCCTACTCCTTATGAGAATCTAATGCCTGATGATCTGAGGTGGATCTAGTGCTGGGGAGTGGCTACAAATACAGATTATCATTAGCGGAGAGGTTTGACTGTACAATAAATGTAATGTGCTTGAATCATCTCGAAACCATTGCCCCACCCCCATCCCTGGTCTGTGGACAAATTGTCTTCCGTGAAACTGGTCCCTAGTGCCAAAAAGGTTGGGGACTACTGCCTTAGCTGACTGCCTCAGGCAGAACTAGTAGTCTCCTATCCCTCCACAATTTTCTATTCATGTTCTGTTCTTACTGTATTGAAGTTATCTCTTGATTTTTCCATCTCTTCCTACGGGAATGAGGGTATCTCAGGAGCAGAGGGACTCATCTTCTTCATTATTGCCATCCAAGTGGTTAGCACAGTACTCAGCACACAACAGGTATTAAATAAATGTTAAATTGTGTCAACCCCCTAAGCCTTTATTATTTGTATTTTTAGTTATTTTTAGTATTTGAGTTATTTTTAGATGTCAAATAGTGCTTTTGTTTTGAACAGCTAAACAGGGTACATTTTATTAAGTGCTTATTACTTTACTATGAACATTTCACTTACAGTTAACCACCACATGCAGAGATAATTGAAAAATTTCAACTGCAAGAGAAGGATCATATTAAATTGGCAGAAAACAATCTTGATTTTCAGGAAACTGAACCTGAGAGAGCACTGACTTAAAAGGAAAGGAGTGAACATATAGAGTGATATATATAGTGCTTACTCATGGCATTGGAATGCCAATAAATGTGTAACATCTCACATCCTGCAGTTTGCTATTATATAATTATAACCCCATTTATTAGAAAAGAGAGAATCAAAGAGAAGGTAACTGAAGTTGCTTAACAAATTTAGGATAAAAACAAGATAAAATGACACTAAAAATCACCTTCGTCCTAAGAACTATAGCATCTCTGTAGAGTGTCTTCCTATTGCTGTTTGTTTTTTTTTTTTGTCATCACTAAGTTATGGAACAGAATATTTTTGATCAGCTGAGATGAGCTTGAGGGTAAATTGGGAAGGTTATGAGACTTATGGAGGAAGAGAAGATCAGAAGAACCAGCTCTTCTGTCTTCCCCTACATTCCCCTATCCTTGTGTATTTGCACAGATAATGCATGTTCACTGTAGAAAAATAGGTCAACATGGATAAATTCCCTTGCCTATGAATTGGAATGTTGATCTGAGTGAGCCTGGTCTCAGAGCCCCCATAGTCTATGTGCTAACAAACTGTGAATTATTCTGTGAACTCTGCATTTCCTATTTAGCTTAGGTGATTTAAACCATTAGTAATACTAATTAATAATTAAATAACTCCACATTTTCTTTTAGGATGGTGAGTCCTCCCAAAACAAGACTGCTTCAACCATCCCAATACAGCTATCACTGTATTTTTCTCTTAACTTTTTTCTTTCTTAAAATTTTTTTTTTTTTTTTTAATCTTGAGTCATTCTGGGCTGTGGGTATTTCCCAATATTACCAGCCCATGTACATATATCTCCAGTTAGCCCATATCCTGCTTCCTACACCCTTCTAAGCTTTATTTATGAATCACTCAAAATTTTACATGTTCCAGAAATTACACAGTTTCTTTTCAGTATGTAGGAGCCAGTCTTCCTCCCTGACTTGAAATATTTTAAAAATCCTTACTAAATGAACTCACCACTTGCAATGAACTCACCAATTTGCATGATTATAGTTGGCTCTTGTGACTGATTATACAGGTTTTTTTTCTTTTTCATATTTTTATTTCTTACAGAGAGTTGGGAGGAGAAGGCACCTGGCTGTGAGAGCACTTCACAGCTCATTAATTATCTATCAGGCATTTGCTCATTTAGGTGGGGATTCAAGATGAGAAGGAAGCAATTTGTCTACATTAGAAAAGAATTTAGATGGAGAGCCCCAGGCTCTGAAAGGTGACCAAGCCTTGTTAAAGGATTTTGGATTTAGAAGTTTTTAACTGCTTTGAAGGAGGGAAAAGAGAGAGGGGGTGGAGGGGTAGAGAGAGAAAGAGAGAGAGAGAGAGGAGAGAGAGAGAGAGAGAGAGAGAGAGAGAGAGAGAGAGAGAGAGAGAGAAAGCTGGGGGAGAAGAGAGATAGAAAACAATTCAATGGGTATTTTTAGAATCTAAGCCACCTCCTCATTTAGCAGAATCACCATTGCTCATTGGTGCTCTTGAAGTCAAGACTTCCTTCTATTTTCAGGGACAAAGGAGAAGGTAAATGAGGCAATGAAGTATTAGGTGCTGTTAAGTTAATGAGATAATTTCTGTATTTCCTTGTGCATTTTGTAAAATTGTGAAATGTAGACCTAAGAGGGACTTCCTATGCACTCCTAAAGTTCCAGAATTAGGAAGTAGTGCTTCAAATTAAAAAAGAATAAATTTGACTTCACACAATGGATGAAATTTGGTATTTTACATTAAGGGGTAGTTTAGGCTAAAATTATAAGAAGCTTCCTAGAAATGAATCCATAATTGATTATTGAGGGAAAATAGGATATTTAGAAGTTCATAATTATCCAATATATAACAAATATAAATAACTATATACATAATGAAGATATATTTAAATAGGCATTCTAATTATGGCTTTAAAAATTTCAAAAGATGCAAAAAGATATACAATGAAAAGTAAGTCTCCCTTCCTTTCTTTCTTGTTTATATTCTCTTCTCCTCTCCCTCCTTCCTTCCCACAGTTCTCCTTGCTGGACAGAACCACTGTTGTTTAGTTCTTATCTCTCCTTCGGGAGACATTTCATGCATTTATAAACATATATGTATGTGTAAGTTATTATTTTTTCATCACACAAATGATAGCATACTGTCTACATTGTTCTATGCCTTGCTTTTTCCCCATACTAATGTGTCTTGGAAATCTTTCTATATAAGCTAGTATAGAGCTGCCTATGCTTTATAACAGCTGCAAAATTTGATTCCCCATTCCCTTCTGATAGACATTTCGGTTGCTTATGCTCTTCTGCTTTATAAATCATACCACATCATACTTGAGCACAAAGAACAACGTGAATATCTTCTGATGGGAGGGTTGGAATTTGAGTTGGACCAAATGAACTGTAACTCTCACATGAACCAAACATCTTTATGTTCTAGTTCTCTCTGTGCCTCATTGCCATGGATAAATAGGAGGAATACATGCAGGAGCTCCACAAGTGGGCCACTTACCGTTGTTTACCTATTAGGTTTGGCACATTTCCATTATGTGAGACTGTTATGTAAAGTATCCCAAGTCTTATATGGTGGTGGGGATACATGTTAGAAATACACTTGTGTTATTTGAGGTGATAACTACAATGTTGTGGAAAGAGCACTGGGTTTGGATCACAAGAACTTGGTTCAAGCCTCAGTTCTGCCCTTTACCTGTGTGTTTATTAGAAGCCATTTTAGCTTCTCTGAGCTTTGTTTTCTTCTTCTGTAAAATGGGGATAGTAATACTAAACTCATGCTTTGAGCCTTTATTTTGAGATAATGTTTATGAAGTGATTGTGTAAGCCAGTGGTTCTCAAACTTCATTATGCATCTGAATCATCTGAGAGCTTGTTAAAACACAGGTTGCTGGCCTGCACCCCCAGTTTCTGATTTAGGAGGTCTGGAGCGGAGCTTGAGAAATTGTATTTCAAATAAATTTCCATGTGATGCGGATGCTACTGGTCTGGGGAACAGAATTTGAGAAACATTGGCATAAGCTATAAAGCACTGATAGGTGGCATTATTGCTTTCGTCATTCTAGTTATTCCTCCAAGAAAGAACAGTACCTCTGTATATGCTTTGGAGAAATAGAGAAGCAATAATAATCACCTTTGAATTAAAGTAGAAATTCTGCCAGCCAGTTGGAGTACAATGAAAACCATGGAACTCTCTAAAAAAATTGAACTTCTTAGGGGGTATTAAATATGTAATTATGCACACTTTCAATGTACTTATATGTTCATATACCTCTGAATATGCTGGTTAAGGGCACTTGACAGGAAGTGGAAGTACAAAAATAAACAAGAAAGGCTCATCTCGTGGCATTGCTGGCTTAACTGAACACAGGAAGTCCTGGAAACCTTGCAAGGCTGTCTGTTCCTTCAAAATGTCTAGCCTGATTTCAAGACCCCAAAGTGTTTTATGTTGATAGATATCTGAAATCAGCTACTTTCAGTTTGCTTACCACCGGCTTCCAGTCCACAATGCGGCTTTAAAATGCTTGAAGTTTCAAGGAGCACAAATCTCAATCGTGGCTATTTGTATAATCAGTTTCATTTTCTACTTGTCACACATTTTATAGCAAACCATTTCAGCTGACTACTTATAGGTAAATTCTAAAATATTTTTTAAAAACAGAGAAATATTTTAGGTGAGGATAGCCAGTTGCTCTCATCATCAACATCATCACCTTTATTACTTTATTACCCAAAATGTGATGCCAACAGGTCTAACTGCCAGTGTATAAATCCTGTTCAATATCTAAATATGTGTTAATAATAACTCAGAATTATTGATTTATTATTGTTACAAAAGTATGGAAATGTAGACATTCAGCTTTCAGCATTGAAGTATTATCTTGTGAAAATTGTCATTCATGTTCCTCCATCCCTGTCCCAACTATGTAAATACAACACGTAGAACCTCAGATACAGCACAATACAAGTTACATCCTGGAATCCCAAAGGATATTTTTAAAGACAAACAGTAAAATTAGTGAAAAGTTTGGTGGTAAATTCATAAGAGTGATGAAGCAAAAGTTTTAAGTCACAGCACAGTTAGATATAGAGTTTATATGTGGACACTGCTTCTATGAATATGACATCTTATTGTGGTGGATTTCCTTGCTTTCCATGTCACTGATTTCTTTCTTGACATTGTACAGCTATTTCCTTTGCAATACAGAAACTCTCCTTTATGGAATCTTTTTCCACAGCTGGCTTTCATCACTTCTTGATAGATACCTAAATATTTCAGTTTTTTCCACTTTATTTTCCTTTAACAATAACTGCTGCCCAGTTGAATCATTCATCTTTTCCCTCTGTATAAGTATTTGTGGTATTGAATGAGTGTTTATCAAGCACCATTTGGAATCTCCTATGTTCCCTGGTTTGTCATTTTCACAGACTCTTGGTCTCAATTATACTTGGCAGTTTGAATTAAATTTATTTAAACATCCTAAAATTTATAGTTCAAAATTCATTGTGACTTTTTTTCCCAATAGAGAATTTTGTGTTTAAGTAAAAGACTAATCTTAAAACCTAAGATTTTTTATATAAAGTGTATAATAGTTAAATTGTGCACATTTATAAGTAATATTCAGACATGTGGCACAGAAAAGCAAATATTATACTTTAAAATATCCACAAATGATAAGAATAACTAATGATTGTTTTCTGTTTGTTATGAGGTAGATGCATGGCTAAGTTCTTTATGTGCATTAATTTATTTAATCTTTCTGTTAACTCTAGAAGTTAGGAACTTTATTATTAGTGCCAGAGAGGTTACAGAACTTGCCCATGTCAGCTCAAAAGTGATGTAGCTGGGATGCTCGAGTCTCATCTCTGCATCATATGCCGTTCTGCCACTGCAAGAATTTCAGTGAGCTGATAAAACTAATACCACCATGGCTTCTTGATCCTAAGACACCATCATGTGTAAGCTGCATCATCTATTTAATAGTATCTTTCCAGAATGAAGTGAATCACTACCACCAGTATATATGTATATATAACACTATATTTTGTTTCTTGGTCCCACATTATCCTTTTTGGTATTGAGAACATGTATGTCTTAATTTTTTTCATACATACGGAAATTTGAAAATAGTGAAATATATAAAATGTTTAAGTATATATTATCATATACATTATATATACTTCATATATTATATAACATAAATAATAAAAATCAATAGCCCTTTCCCCTCATTTTACTCCCTATGTTAAGTCTCTAGTTTACATAATGGTGGAAAATTCAATCTCATTGATTTTAAGGGAGTTCAGTTATTTAAGATTTTAAACTCAGTCAATCAAGATTTATTCTGGTGCCTTTTTCCCCAAGTTACATCTGAGGTTTTCAAAGTTTGTGATAAAGTTATGGAATTTCCAGGAAGCAAGTATTTGCTCCTCATTTGTCCTTTATCCCCTTCTGGTATCTGCTGAGAGGGAGATGCCATGTGGTTTTTGGTTGTCTGCCTCTATCCCTTTGGCCTCTGTTCAGAAGACCCCAAGCCCACAGAACCCCTGATTAGGAAGACTATAAACGCTGCCTCGTTACTCCAACCGTAAGGACTCTGGGGTCTGTCCTTTCAGTCACAGCCACACCTCTCTTTGGGGTTCAGGGACTATCAGCCGTTCTCTGGCACCACTTTGGGGGTGCTTGTGGCAGCTCCTGAACCCTACCTCACTTAGCCACTATTGTTCATTGTTCTGGTTTGAATCCTGGGGAGAGGTGGAGTAAGGCTCCTTCCTAGCTTTCTTCTCACCTATCCTTGGTATAGTGACCAAGACTACTTCTTGCAGGGGCAGAAAAACTCACCCTTACATTATTAAACACAATTCATCTCCATTTGTGGTGCAAACTTCATGGACAAAGTCCTTTGGAATTTTGGCTTTTTATATTTAAAATCAAGCTTTTAACACTCAAAACACTTCTTTTTCAAAAAACTTGGCTATGCCAAATCAAAAGCCCTTTGGCTTTCTAAGTCGTCTCCTGTGGATTTTTAAAAACATCTATTGCCTTCTTTGTTTTCCCTAGGTTAACTTGTGCCTGCTTTTTCTGGGGCAAATAAATGTCCCCCTGAGGCTATGAATACGGTTCACTCTTTGAGGTAGTGATGACTGGAACAGAAGCAAAAATCTTGGTTAATATATCCATATATAATCCCTTCACATATATTAAAATGTATAAATATATAACAATTATAAATAAACATATCACATATAAATATAAATATGCAACATTATGATATATGATTTTATATGTTATATAACTTATGTATAACATATATATGTATATAATTTTTTTCTGCCTTCCTAGATTAATGTCATCAGGAGAACCTGGGCTAGGATAATGCAATTAAGAGTAGAGTGAAAAGAAAGGATAGATATCAGAGATATTTCAAAGATAGAGTGATTGTGTCTGGGCAATAATGTGAAGACCTGGCACTGTCTACATTAGTGGAAATGTATATATTAGAGAGGCTAGACAGATTTTGGCAAATCACTTTCTTTCACTTAAAGGTTGAGCTTCTCTTAGAACAAATATGAACATGAACCTTTCTTTGCTATTACAGAAATGGCCTTGGAGGATAGTGAACCTTAGACACAGGATTCAGAATTGTTCCATCCCTTACAGTCTGCTATGGTTTTAATGCTTGTCTCCTCCAAAACTCATGTTGAAATTTAATTGCCATTGTAACAGTATTAAGAGGTGGTACCTTTAAGAGGTGATTAGGCCGTAAGAGCTCTGTCCTCATGGGTGAGATTAATGCCATTATAAATGGGTAGATGTGGCCCCAGTTTGCCTCTTTGCTATTCTGCTCTTGTGCCATGTGAGGAAGAACATTCCTTCCCTGTGAAAGATACCACATTCAAAGCACCATCTTGGAAGCAGAGACACCAAACCTTCTAGTGCCTTGATTTTGGACTTCCAGCCTCCAAAACTGGGAGAAATAACTTCTGGTTATAGTAGCACAAAATAGATTAAGACACAATTGAATTAAATTACATTGAACAAATATTTATCGAATATGCACTATTTATAAAACTCTGAATAGTGTTACAGAGAATTCAGAGACGATTAAAACATAATCCTTGAGCTGAAAGGCATATAGTAGGGACTAAGTATGAATTGCTGTACTTCAAAGAAGATAAAGGAAACTTCATAAAGCCCTAAGTGGCCTGCTCAGAGAATGATTTTATAAATTACAGAGTCATGGAATTTAAAAATCTTATTATTTAATAACAATAGTATAATTACACTGGACTTAGAAGATACCAGGAAGCCAGCAAGGTAGAAGCTCCAAAACCACAAAATAACTAAAGTTAGAACTAAATGTACAATCAAATTAGACAAAAAATGAAAAATTATAATGTCAAGTATGGTGAGAGAGCGATGATATAGGTGTGCTCACATCTAGGTGCTGGTGGTGTAAACTTATACCATTTTTCTGGAAGATCATTTCTTACTCATGAGTCAAAATCCTTTAAGAAGTTTGACCCAAGGAAACAATCTGAGAAATGTGCAGGAATGCATTTACAAGAGTTTACATACAGTAAAATTAGGAGTAGCCAAGATTAAATAAGTTGTATAGAATTATAATGGACAATCACCAACTGATTTGGTCACCAAATAAATCCTTTTTCAGAATTGCTTCTTCACGTATCTCTTTCCAGTTAATTGAGTTGGGGCTGCCACGTCACTGTGTAGCAGGGTACAGCTGATTGGTCTAATTGAGGGCATTGCCTGGGAAGTTTAGGAAACAGCAAGAACAAGAATAGAAATCAGCGAATGTACAAGAAGGAGAAAAACACTAGACTCTCTGTGTGTGGCTGAACCAAGAACACACACACACCAGGAGCTGTTGGCCGCCTTTTTCCTGTCATATGAATCAGAGAAGTAGGGAAAGCCATTTATACAAGGAGAGAAGAATAAATAGGTACATATTAGAGACAGTCCTGATTAGCTTAATAACCTCTGCTTCCAGTTTGTTCCAGAGGTTTAAGTGTTTTCTTGCTCTTGGAGTATGTGGGAAATATCAGATCCTTGTAGTAGTTTGAGTTGTAACCCAAAGAGTATTCATTTATGTAAACATAATACATGTTATCATGTATGCATGTGTCTTTATGGGTGTGTAAAATAGGGTAAATCCCTGGCAAGGGGAGATCAGATATAAAACACCAGAGCTCTATTCATCCCATACCCATTTACACTGACTGAATTTACAAAGCTCCAATGGAATATTCTGGGGGAAAAATACCATTTCAAAGACCAGGAAGCTAACTTGCAAGGATTTCACTTGCATAGCCCCATGGGAAGAACTTGACCTTAAGAGAAGAAAAAGATCTGAGGGGTTATAAAGGTAAAACATAAATATGGTTTAAAAACCAGAGTATAAAAAGGTATATGATAAAAGATCTCCCTACCATCCTTGTCCTCCTCTGAAAAGTTCCCACCCAGCCCCTACCATTGGTAACAGCTGCATTTAATATCTTATGAAAATTTTCCTAGTTTCTTTAAACATATACAAGCGAAAAAATATAGATTCTTATTTTTCTTCATTTGTTTACAAAGGTGGCATATTGCACATGCCATTCCGCACCTTGCTTTTTTAAAAAATATATCTTGATCATCTTTCCCTATCAGTATAAAGAAAGCTGCTGCTCTTCTTTTTTTAATTGCTGCCTAATGTTGTATGGTATAGATATATCATCATTTACTTAACTAGATTTTTTTGATAGACATTTGGGTTGTTTCTAATCTTTGGCTATTACAACCAATGCTACAATGAAAAACTTTGCACAAAAGTCATTTCTCACCCGTGCATGAATATTTGCACAAATTCCTCCATAAGTAATACTGAGTACTAAGTGACTTTTGTTATTTGAAAGAACTCACCTGGCTATCCTCTCTGTGGGGATGCACCCTGGTGGGAGAAAGGATGTGTTTATATAAAGGTAAAAAGCTGTAACATCAGGATCAAGCCACACTATTACAGGTACCCCTAAGAGATCCCAACTCAGGAAAAAGAGCCATGTTTCTCTCTACTTTCAGAGAAAGGATGATTAGTGGTCCTAAAACCTGCTAAAGAGGTGACGTTGGGGTGGAGATAGTGGCCTGATTGAAGCACTGGGCTGTGGCTTAAACTTGAGGCCATGATTATGCTGTGGGCTGCTGAGGCTTGAGCATAATTTTGCAAGGATTTGTGACCTTAGCAGTGCAAGTGGCAAAGGGTAGCGTAAGGGCAACTCTTTTCTATGTTCTTACATTTACTCCCACGGTACTAACAAGCTAACGAAAGCCATAGCACTGTGAAGCTTGGTGATTTTTAGGTGATAAATGCTTTGAAAAGGTTGAGAAGAATAGAAAGATATTAATGGTAGTTTTCTCTAGGAGCACAAAGTAATAAGTGAATATACCACGTTGCTAGTACGTGCAACCTCTGTTAAGAATTGGTTTGTATCTTTCCTGATCTTTTCCAATATAGGTATATGTATTTACCTACATAAGTAATTTTATTATATAAATAGGACATTTCTACATATATGTGTTATTCTGAAATTATTTGTTTTTACATTAAATATATATTTTGGAGCTCTCTCCAATTTAGTATATAAAGATCTACTTTAATCTTTTTAAATGCTGCATAGAAGTCTACTGTCATTTATTTAAGCATTCCCAATTAAACAGCTATTACAAATAATACTACAGTAGATAACTTTTCACTTGTCTCTGGACATATATGTGGGTGCTTCTCAAGGACAATCTCAAGGACATACAAATCCTAGATTGAAGGGTACATACATTTAAAATTTTAATAGATACAGCCATGTGGTCTTCTAAAAAGGCTTTACTGGTTTACACTCTTGCCAGCAGTCTAGAAAAAAGACTGTTTGCATTCTTACCCATATTGGATCTTATTAATCTTTTAAAATTATATAACATTGTTGTTTTAACTTATATTTCCTAGATTGCTAGTGAAGTTGAACTCCTTTTCATAAGCCTTATTTGTATTATTTCTGTAAACTGCTTGTTTATTGCCTTTGTCCATTTTCTATTAGATTGTTGTTAATTGATTTGAAGAAATAATTTATATGTTCTATTGTCTGATATGTATGTAATAGGTATTTTCTTTTTGTCTTTTAGCTATGAAGTTGGTTATATCTATTAAGTCTCAGTTGCAAATGCCAGAAAACTCAACTCAAACTGGCTTAAGTAAAAATGAAAATTTATTGGCTTATTTATCTAAAAAGCCCAGGGATGAACTGGAGGCAGGTACAATCAGAACCACAGTTCAAATCATGTTATCAAGACTTACCTTCTCTCTTTGGGTTCATTGGTTCATTTAACAAATATTTGCCAACTATGTACCAAGCAATGTTCTAGGAACTGAAAATTCATCAGTAAACCAAAGAGATAAAAACTCCTGTCTTTGTGGAGTTTACATCCTTCCTTTAACTATGACAGCTTCACTCCGAGGTTTTAGTTTGCAGTTCTCAGCTCACATCATTCCAACGTTAAGTCCAGTATAACAAGGAAAATCCACTTCCCCAATAAGTCAAATAAAAGCCAACAATTGAATTTCACTCCAATATCTCTGACTTGCATCTTGTGCCCATTTTCTGAAACAATCGCTGTCAAGTGGCTGTGTTGTACAGACCTCCCGACCCCCTTGGAACCAGAGGTGGAGTCAACTCCACTGGAACCACGGTAGCTGAGAGTGGGGGAGCAGTAGTTGGCCAAACAGGAATCAGCTGTTGCTGAAAAGAGGGTAATTAGATTGTGGGCAGCCTAATCCAACCACTGTCTTCTGATTGATGTTTTTTAATTGAATAGGATTTTATATTTTTCTGTAGTTAAATCAATCCATCCTTTCCTTTATTGCATCTGGAGTTTGTATCTCATTTAATGTTAAGATTACAAACATATTTTCCCTATGTTATCTTCCAAATTTTATGTATGTTTAAAATATTTAGCTCTTAATTCATCTGAGCTTTGTTTTGATAAAACTGTGATGTAAGGATTTAATCTTTCAAAAAATAATGTGCTTATCTGCTTTTCTGGTTTTTTACAATAAAAAAAGATGGACTTGAGTGATCAAAAAATGTTTTAAAGGTTGACATTGTAGTTATTTACATGCTAGGATGTTTATCATATCATTATCTAGAGAGGAAGGAAAGAAATGATTAGGAGCGTATGTGCTAGAGTCAGATGGAACAGGGTTGAACTCTTCCATCTAGTGGTATGAGCTGAATAAATCTCTGAGCCTCAATTTCCTCCTCTGTAAAATGGCAATAACATCACTTCCTCATTAGGTGGTTGTGATATAAATAATGCCATAATGTTAGTAAAAAGGTATAAGATAGTTCCTGGCATGTAACAAACATGAATAAGTAGTAGCTAATGTATTTAATAGTGAAAAAGAAGAATATTGTTCAATAATAGAAAATAATATAAATAAATGATGACAAATCCACATGATGGAATATTATGCAGGCACTATTCTTCTAAAGTTGCAGTTTAGAATAATATATAATGATATGGAAAAATGTTCACCATAAGTAAAAAAATAAGCAGGATACAAAAGCATGATTCTAATGTTTAAAAAATATATATGTATGTATATATAATTTTTATTATGCCATTAGAAAAAAAGACTGGAAGGAAAGCCTTCAAAATGTTAAAGGTGGATATATCTGGGTTCTAAGTTTACAAATTTTTATATGTATACTTTTTTATGGAAAAAGTTTTCTATATTAAGAATAAATTTTATAATTAGAAAATGTTATAAAATGCAATGTAATTTCTGCTACAGTATAGTATAGTACCTACAGGTATGTGCAAGGGGAGAAGAAACACATAGGAGGAGTTTGAAGAAGTGGGTTTTAGAGTTTTAGGAGGAAAACCAGGTAAATAAACATCTATGTGCCCCGTGGACTTTGGCACCAGCTGCAAGAGAGGCAAATGGAGATCAAAACAATCACTGTTTTAAAAAGACAAATACTGCATGATCTCACTTATACGTGCAATCTGAAAAAGTGGAACTCATAGAAGTAGAGAATAGAATGATGGTCACCGAGGCAGAGGGGTGATTGGAGGAGAATGGGGAGTTGCTGGGCAAAGGGTGCAAAATTTCAGTTAGACAAGAGGATTAAGTTTTTAGATCTATTGCACAGCAGGGTGATTATAGCCAATAATAATGTCTTGCATATTTCAAAATGACTAAGGGTAAATTTCAAATGTCTCATCATAAAAAATAAGTGAGGCAATGGATTTGTTAATTAGCTTGATTCAATCATTCCACATTGTATACATGTATCAAAACATCACATTGTACCCCATAAATGTATACAATTAAGATTTATCAATTAAAATAATATTAATTTTTTAAAAAGTAAAAATAAATTTAAAAGTGCATTACTCTAAAGAACCCTCTTCCTCCAAAACCAATCACTGTTATTATGAATAAAGATTAATAAAGTTAAAAAGTGAGAGAACGGAATGTAGGTTGAGAGTGCATAGAGGAAACAACACATTTTATTTTTACGCATTCATTTTTTAAAATTTTAGAATCAGAGAAACTTAAGCCTGTTATCGCCTGAGCGGAGAGAATGAAGAGGGAGAATTTGAAGAAAGGAGAGAGAGTAACTGGTAACCACAGAGGTCTGGAGTCGGTTGGAGGCAATGTGAAGCGTATTTTTTCTGAAGCAAGAGGTTCCATCATCTGTTCTGCCTAAGAGAGTAGCCATGGAGAGTAACCGGGAGCTGACTAAGGACAGTAGAAGCGTATTTGGTTAAGTGTGAAGGCCCCAACAAATTTTTTATTGAGCCAATTAATACAGTTGTTTAATTTAATTTATCTAGGAGCTCAGAAGCAAAGGAAATAAATATTTTGGTAATACTGGTTTGGGGAATGGGCAAGGCAGAAATGGCTTTTAAAGACTGAACAAAAACCCAAACCAATAAAATAAGTAAAATTTAATAGATTAATAATTTTTTTTTTCTGAGAAGAAATCTTTTCTAGAGAATAAAATTCAAAAGGAATTTTGGTCATACCTGTAATCCTAATACTTTGGGAGGCTGAGGCAGGAGGATCACTTCAGCTCAGGAGTTTGAGGTTAAGGTGAGCTAGCATGATGCCACCTGCATTTTGGCCTGGGCAACACAGTGAGATCCTGTCTCAAAAAAATAAAAAAGAAAAGAAAGGAATTTTGGGAAGCATAAAGTTTATATTATGTTAAGCTTAAAAAATAAGGGTTCATTTGGTTGACCAACCCTCTGAATTATACTTTATTATTATTATTAAATTCAGTTCCCTTGAAAATAAATGTATTTAATACAGTAAGCTAATATGTGAAAGATATTAGAAAATCTGAAGTCACATTAAATGTCATAAATGGTCTACTGAACTGAGAATGTGTGCCTATAGCAGTACCTGATTTGGATTACATATACAGATTTGGACATGTTCAATGAGACAAAGCAGGCAAACACACATAAGCATCGGTTTTATCTAGTTACTATGATCGTTAAATCCTCTGCTCTCATGGAACTTCAAAACTGGCAAAAGAACAAAGTTGGAACTTAACAGTGCTGCTATTTTTAATCAGTCATGTGTTGCAAATACACTAATTGCATACCAGCTCTTTAAAATAAGTGTGCTTGGCTAAGAGTCAGGACATGGTATTTTAGAAATAAAACATTTTTCCAAATGTCTACTTTTTATAAAAGTAAATTATGTGAAGATTTTATTACAGATTAATCAGGGATGTGACAGTGACTACAATATGAAGTTAGGAAATGCAATAGTAGTATTTGCCCTTCCTCACATTGGCTCCTGGGTGCACTATGGGCTGTTTTCATTGGAGGACTGCTTTAGGTGCGCAGGAGGGGCTCATCCGTCTCTCCTAGATCAAGTAACAGAGATTCAGGGTCAAGTTACCAGGTTTGAATAAACATGGAGGGTAGAATCCGGGGATGATGGAGATCAGAATCAGGTTTTCATGTTTAAGTCAGGACTTACAAAACAAAGCAGACTTGCCAGGACAATGTCAGGAACATGTAGTTCAGTAAAGTAGGGGGCAGTAGGAGAAACACTGTAATGAAGGCTAGGTATATTGCTGGAAGTGAGGGTGTAAGTAGCTTAATAATTCTATCTCCAACAGAGCCCACCTATCTGCTAAACCCCTATTTGGTCAACCCATGTGTTTCCCTAAACATATGTAATAGTGTGTTCCATGAAAACAAGTCATTTGTATTAATCATAGGTAAACAGGATGTTCCTGAACCACCGTATAAGAGTCTGCTTCTTGAACGATGGATTGTACCACTAGTGATGATAAATTTTGAAAAGCCAAGGCCAAAAAGGAAGGCTCTTCCCCAGGTGGATGGCCACATCCCTATATGCTGCTCTTGCTCTTTTTTCCTCATAGCATACCACATGAGCCTTGGAGGTGAATCCAAATTAGCAGGAAGTCTTGTTGTGATTAATGAGATTTTGGACTTAAAGGGGCAACATTTGAAACTGTACACTCTGTGGGTCTGTTCCCACAGCCCAAAGGAAAAGCACTCACACAAAAAAGACAAACTTTGTCTAGGGAGCCCTCAGTGGACACACACCTGTGTCTCGCCTTTCTTTTTAATTCTGGGGCTTCTCTCTTCTTCAAGGAGCTTCTTTCTTCAAAACTGCACAGTATGAATTCTCATTCACCTTTTTGAAAATTCTCTCCTCCAACCCAGAGACAGTGGTCTGGAGCTTCTAGCTCCCTTCCTCACACTCTAGGCAATCTATGGAATCCAGTAACCTGAGAGGACTCTACCAATGGGTTCCCTGACTTCTAACTGTAGGTTGTGCTCAGCTGATGGAGAGCCCTGTAGGGAGGCAGAGGCGAGTAAGGAGAGAAAAGAGTGAGGTCAGGATGTGCATTCCCTGGTTCCCTTCCCTCAAGGTATCTGAGTTGGTCAGATTTATGGCTAGATTATATAGTCCCCAGTTATTCCATCTAACACTAGTCAAGGTATTGCTGTGAAAGTATTTTGTGGATGTGACTTAATCAGTTGATTGTAAGTAAAAAAAGATTGTCTTACTTAATTTGGATAGATCTTAGTCAATCAGTTGACAGACCTTAAGAGCAAGAATTGAGGATTCCCAGAAGAAGAACAAATTCTGCCTGTGGACAGTTGCTTCATTCTGTGCCTGAGGCTTCCATCCTGCGCTTCTTTACAACGGCCTGCCACACAGATTTAGAACTTGCCTGGCCAGCCCCCACAGTCACGTAAGCCAGTTCCTTGCAATCTTTTAATATATAGCTCTTGCTGGTTCTGTTTTCTGTTTGAACCCTGACTGATAGGTAGTCTTGAGCTGGCTGTGTCTCTTAGCCAAAGGCCAGTGCTCCCCATAAGGGGCCGACTCTACCTGACTCTCTTTCCCATTTATTCCCATAACTGTTTTCAGCTTAAGGATGGTAACAACTTAAATTACTGTTCCATTACTATTCCAGTAGTTCCCTTATACCCCACATTTGCACATAATGTCTTTGTAAGTCGACTGTCCCTGAATTATCCAATTTTGAGTGTGCTGTTTCCTCTTGGGACCGAAGTGATATACCCACCAATTAAGAATTCTTGATATCCAAGACAATCATCAAATACATTAATTAATTTATTCAAAATATTATTAAGTACCTATTATGGGCTAGGCTCAAGGGATTTAATGGTTAATAAAAATGACACAGTCCATGTCTTCTTGAGCTTATAGTTTAGTGAGATAGGTAGACAATAAATAAATAATTATTGTTTGGTGTCAGAAATCTTATGACAGGGAAAGAGCAGCACTGTGAGAGCACAGAGGAGGTCCTCCTAGCCCATAGTTGAGACATAGTGAAAATTTCCTGGAGGAAGAGATATCCAAGCTGACGCCTGAAGTAAGAGCAAGAATGAGCCAGGCGAAATAGGTGTGGGGTGGATGGTGTACGTGCGTGGTGGGAAGAAGTGTTCAAACAAGTGAGTGACATGTCCAGAGGCCTAGAGTCTTAAGAGAGGGTGGCTTCATTAAGCCCGCGAAAGTCGTCACATTTAGAAGGAAGAAAGCACAGGCTGCAAAGCCAAGCAAGCACCAGATCATGAAGGACTTTTCTGTCATGATAAAGAGTTGGGGTAGGGGAAGCCATCAGAGGGTTTGGGGCCTGGGAAAGTTATAATCAGATTTGAGTTTTAGAAAGATCATTGCATAGAGTAGAGAAAATATCAAAAAGGCAACCCTAAAGTTCTAGTTATGCAGGCAAGAGATGATGGAGACTTGCACAAGAGCAGGGGCTAGTCCAAGAGAAGAGAAAATAATAGTTTACTGGAGATGTTTAGAAGTAAATTTGGCTGATCCTGAGGAAAAATGGATTTTGGCTCTGAGGATTGAGGGAGGTGAAGGAAAAAGAAGAGTTAAAGTATCTCTTAGGTTTCAGCATTGGGTAGACAGATGATGGTACATTTCCTGAGATAGAAAGTACAGGTTTGGGGATAAGATGAATTCCATTATGAACATATTGAGTTTGAGGAACCTGTGGGATGTGCTGGGGAGGGTGAGCAGTAGGGTATAAAAGCTTGAAGTCCAGGCCAGGAATGGTGGCTCACACCTGTAATCCTAGAGACCAGCTTGAGCAAGAACAAGACCCCATATCTACAAAAAATAGAAAAATCAGCGAGACATAGGGGCATACACCTGTAGTCCTGGCTACTTGGGAGGCTGAGGTACAAGGATTGCTTGAGCCCAGGAGTTTGAGATTGCAGTGAACTGTGATGACGCCATGGCACTTTAGCTTGGGCAACAGAGCGAGACCCTGTCTGAAAAAAAAAAAAAAAAGAAAAGCTTGAAGTCCAGAAGAGAATTTTTAGCAAGAAGTAAAAATCTGAGCAAACAGATGGTAATTAATATTATGGGATTGGATGAGAACTTTTAGGGAAAGTATGTAAAGTGAGAAAGAGTAGGGTCTGAGACCAAACCAAGGAATGCCATATTTGAAAGGATGGTGAAGGCAGGATCTTATGAAAGATTCTGAAAATCAGGAAAGGTAGGAGCCAAAACAAGAAATGGGGGCTGGGGGGAGTGGTTCCTGCAGTCTGGGATGATAGTGGTTCAAGCAGTTTTATACAAAAGTAGAGCAGGAAGAATCTGGAAACTGAATGGGAGAATGAAGAAGACAATGGCCCCTCTTTCTAAGCCAGATGGAGTAAGGGAAATGAACAACCTCTACTTGAGAGACTATAGAAAAAGTTGTAGCTTCCTCAAGGGAGAACCACATCATAATTAAGACAAGGTTTTATACTTTCAGAGAAGGATCTGAGGAAAGAGACGGTGTTCCTTTATTACAGAAGGGATTTCCAGAGGATATAGTGGTAGGTTTGGAGAAAATGCCCACATGGAGATGTGTCTATAGGGCAGTGTATATGCCTGGAGTGGTCTCTGCCCTTCCCTGTCCATCCCCCTACCACTGCCACTATGTTTCTAACATACCAGCAAGATAAAAACACCATTTCTCTGTACATGATAATAATCCACACATGCAGGACTTTGTAACAGTGACCAGTGGGCCAATAAATAAGAAAGAAGCAATCTTTTTCAATATAAATCCAGTCTGAAATACGTAGGGTTAATTGGACAAATTCCATGTGCTTTTGTATACATTAGTGATTCCCAAATGATAGACCAAGAAGTTTTCCCTGATTCAAGGAAAAATGACAAAAATGAAAATAATGTGGTGAATTTTTTATTATATATATTTAAGGTGTACAAAATGATTTTTTTCTTTTTTTTTCTTCTCTTTTTTTTTTTTTTTTTTTGGAGACAGGGCTTCACTCTCTTGCTGGGGCTAGAGTGAAGTGGCTTCATAGCTCACAGCGACTTCAAACTCTTGGGCTCAAGTGATCCTCCTGGTTTAGGCTCCTGAGTGGCTGGGACTACAGTCATGCACCACCATATCTGGCTAATTTTTCTATTTTTTGTAGAGACTGAGTCTCGCTCTTGCTCAGGCTTGTCTCAAACTCCTGGCCTGAAATGATAGTCCTGCCTTGGCCTCCCAAAGTGCTGGGATTACAGGTGTGAGCCACTGTATCAGGCCCAACATGATATTTTCATATACACATATGTATATGTAATGATTACTACAGTCAAGAAACATACATAATGATTACTACAGTCAACTCAAATTAATTGACATACATAATGATTACTACAACTCAACTCAAATGGATTAATATATCCATCAACTCAAAGAGTTACCTTTCTTTTCTTTCTTTTTTTTGGGGGAGGATAAGAATTCCCCAAATCTATTCTCTTAAGTGACAACATGGGTGAATCTAACGTAGTGAATTTTTTATACAGCTGAATATATTCTACTTAAATAATTGCTCTTTATTCTTAAGTACTATTATTCCTTCACTTTTTTCGTTGTAAAAATGTTTCTCTTTGATGAAATAATGGTAAACAATAAATAGTTTATTTTAATGGTCTTCCTTGGCGAGATAAAATAGTGGCAACTAATTGATTTTTCTGGTTTTTGAAAAATCCAAATCTCAAATTACTTTTGACACTTGTGAATGTTTTCTTTGGTATGATATAATTTGTTCACACCAGTTAGGAATTAGGATGGCAGGACTTAAAGTTTGCTTGATGTAATAATCTTTCTGTCAATTGCCAAGTAACATCCACTGGAATCCCCTTTGGAACACAGTTTGGGAAAGCTAGTGGATGTACCAGAACTCCAAGAACAAAGGATGTTTAATTCAAATTCAGTTGGTAAATCTTGCATACCAAATCTCTCTCCTGGGTTTCATAATGCACATGAAAGACTAGAAATCCTACAGTCAAGAAATCAACTAAATTTTGTTTGATGGCTGAAAAAATAAATTTGTTTTCTGTAGGAAAAATCTTTGCTGACACATGTAATTAGAATCTCCTGGAATAGTCTTTTGTTAAGACCAGTTTGAGAAGCGTTCGAATAGTTGCTTTTGAACAATAACCAAATCTGTGCCTATATGCTGTAATATTATAGTCAGATATCTAAGGAAATCCCATCAAAGCTGAAGCCTATTCAAGTGCAATTTCATTATTTGATTTTAGCTATACCATACATATTTTTAGATACCTCGGTCTGTTGGTTGTGCTCAATAATGATAGAAAATACTTATGTGGCATTTACAATGTTACAGACACTATTCTAAGAACTTTACACATATTAACTTATTCATTCTTTAAAACCGCATATGAAGTAAGTACTATTATTGTCCCTATTTTATGGATGAAGGTACTGAGGCACAGAGGGGTTATGTCCCTTGCCCAAGTTCATAAATTAGGTCCAGAACTCTAGTCCTGGGCCACTCTGCTGGATGCTCTCTGATGGGTAAGAACCATGATCCTATCCACCCTAGAGTAGGATCCTAGCCAACATGATCTGCTTGAAGCTCAATATCACCTTTGCACAGTTGGATTGGCTACCTATAAATTTGCCAAGAGGATGAATTTTAGATGGAGGTGCACTTAAACGATTCAGTAAGGGTCCACGTGGCTTTCCCAGCTTAGTTCTATCACAAGACCTTGAACTTTCCATAGACTTTGGAAATAGTAGCAGCTCCAGGTGTACCCTCTTTGAAAGGAGTCACCAAGGTATAAACTGACCGCATGTCTAAGGAACCATGAACTTGGGATAAGCATCTGCCCCCAGCCTCTCTAGAAAGAGTTGGCCAGGACAAACTAACTTCTTGCTTCAGATTTATTTTGGGAGACAATCTGGATCCCAAAGAGAGGCTCTGGTTTCAAGGCTCTTGGCACAAAAGCTCCCATCCCAGGAAGAGGATAGGCTAGACTTGGCTAGTGTCTGAGGTGGGTGGGGACAGATGTGCTGACAGTGGGGGCTGGAGGGCTGCTGATCACTAATATCGGTTATACTGGGCCACCACTCCAGTTCTCTGCTCAATTCCTAATTAAGCTTTCATATGTATAATAATTAACCTTTCCTTTGAGAAGAAATAAAATTTTGAGTTTGTGCTTCTTTGGAAAGTACTTACATAAAACTAGTGACTCAGTTGGCTCCAGTAAAACAATTATTATATGCCACTCTGAGAGTCCAGTGAACTAGTAATAACTAAGAAACTAGTAGAATGTCTGGAAACTTTCAGTACTAATTTAAGTCCAACATTATTCTGCTCCTATTTTGTGGCCAAATTACACTGGGAAAAACACTTCCAAGTACCTCTGGATACCTTCAAAGTACATCCCGCATTTCAATGATATGCCATTTTTTTTTAGAGTATCATAGACAATCCTCTTGGGGAGGGGGAGATTGGAACATTTAATTCAAAGGAATTAAAGCAAGAACTAAATCTTAAGAAACTCAAAAGAGTGGAGTTGAAATTAAAACCATATTTGTTGAACAGCAAGCATAGTTTTAACAAAACCATATAACACTGAGTTATACAAAACACACAGAACTCACAAATATAGGTAGTAAATCTGTTTGACTAATCTGGAGTGTAAGGAGGTGTAGAAGGTAGGAAAAGGTGCTTGTTCATAGGATACTAGCAATGACAAGGATGGAAGGGTAGGAAACTTTTTCTTCCATGAATTTTTTATTTTTTCCTAAAATAAAATTTTTCTCCCTGTTACCTTGATTTTGTCTCTTTCCTGCTAAACTGATGGAAGAAATTTCAATTTATCATAGCAGGAATAGTCAGCCTAGAAATCAAATGACAGGGTGTCTTTGTAATTGCTTGATAAATTGAAGATAAATATTTTACTGTGTCTTTGAATGAGCAAAGATAAAAGTGCTGGGTTCATTCAGAGATGGAGTAAAATATTTGGAGGCCAAAACTGATTCACAGAACATTTGCAGATAAACTCCTGTTTCAAAGGAATTCAAGCTTTTGAGAAATCCCATTCTGGTCTTTTGGGTTTCCAGTTTGTTTTTACTAGTAATTGCTCATTAAAATACCACTATGTTTCACTTAACAGATGACATCTAAGACCGTGGATGACAAAAGACAGATTACCAAGAAAAGTTGTGGAAACTCTTTCTAAGCTATGTAAAAAGAAAAGAAAAGAAAAGTTTTAAGCCAGGAGTAATTAAACCCAGTCAGGTCTAAAGTCAAAATACGCAGACTATGTATTGGGGTCACTTTTATCCCTATAATTAGTTTTGTAGGTTAGCCCAATCTTTTCTGTAGAAATGAGTATATTATTTGATGGAGCAAAATTAAACAGAAGAATCATAACTATTGCCAGATAAATTAGGGTCAAAAATAGGATATTTTCTTAATTATCTATATCCTTGTCAAAAATGCAGGATAAAGGATAACCATAAATTTCTCAAACTACTTACTCATGTCTATTACTCTCTGAATAGCTTTATATCACATTTAGTGCTTTTTTGGTATTTATTTGATTTTTCTTTGTTTTTAGAAAAGGGTATATATAAAGACTGGTTTATAACATAACAAAAATTATACATGTGTAGAGCAATGCCTAGAGGTGATTGCAGTCATTTTCTGTTCATTCTGCAAGCCTCAGCTGAAAGGTCACCCTCACAGGAAGCTTTCTCAGCTTTACTCATGCAGAGTCAGTTGTTCCCTCCTCTGTCCTCCCACAGTCCAGACCTCTGCTTTAGCATTTATTTATTACTTTAGTTTAATTATTGGCTTCCTCCTAAACTGGGAATTCTTCAGAAATAGAGACCCTGCCTTAGTCATTGATATGTCTCTAGCTCAGGGGTGGGGAAATTTTCATCTTGGAAGGGCTCATTCAAGAAACTTCAATTAGATATTCTTTAAAAGAATTGAACCACCACACCAAGGCTTCCACAGAGAGTGGGGCTCAGACTGAGGACTGCTTGGACTGTCAGCTCTCCCTGGTGCTGCTTGCTGGGCAACTCCATCAGAGCAGGGCACACCCTGAGGCGGAGGGAAATCAAACCTGCTTGGGCGCCCTATGGGCAACTTGGGACCAGTGCCCCTCTCCCTGGCATGGTTAGGAATTGATCCTCAGGGACCCAGGGATGGACCCACAAGCCACATCCTATACTCCCAGGTCTTGATCATATTGCTCAGGGACTGGGAGGGCAGATTTGTGAATTAGTTTTGGGAGGCAAGGGAGCCCACATGGGTAGATCAGTGGAGTGAGTGCAGTGTGGGTCCTAGCTGCACTGTCCATGAAGGGCACCCCTCCCCCCACAGGAGGGCAACACTCTCAGCTCAGGCCAGGATCCTGGGCAGGGAACTTCTCAGCCCACATCACAGTCATGGAGGAGGCTGGCTGGCTTGAGCTCCAGCCTGCTTGCAGACACAGGAGGCAATCCTTGGAGCAGGGAGAGGGCCGAGAAGGGTGAGGCCTATTCCAGGCTGCCAGACTGTGAGTCTCAGATGGCCCCACCTCCACAAGATTTTCTGGTGGGATAGGGCCACTTCAGCCTCTCCTAGGCAGCTTTGCCCAGAAACTGGGAGCAGACCTTTGACCTGTGCTGAAACAGACACCTTGCCAGCTTTTATGGATCCTGAAGGCAAGCTCACCCAACCCAGCCCCACCTAGCTGTACTCCCCTGCCTGCCTCTGCTGTGGCAGAGAATCAGGACTCACCTGAAGTTCCAGGGCCCCACCCACCAGGTGGGGCATTTGAGTGCTTCTCCTGAGGGACTAGAGCTTGTCAAAGGACCCAAAAACAACATCGCAGTCTGATCCTTCTGGCAAGTGCCACCTACTGACAGGGAGGTCAATTTGCATGCCCTTTACAGCATTTTCTGATACAGTTATACAGGGTGTGGTTGATTCTCACCCACAAGCACAACCTACTATCTCAGAGATTAAACTAGGCATGACATTATCTAAACAAAAGAAAATCCAAAAATAAGCAACAGCTGCTGCAGATGAGAAGGAATCAGTGAAAGAACTCTAGAAGTATGAAGAATCAGAGCAAAAGATCATCACCGAAAGGGAACATCAGCTATCTAGCAATGGATACCAACCAAAATCAGAATATTGAAATGTCAGAGAAAGAATTCAAAATATGAGCTATAAGTAAGTTCAATGAAATACAAGAGAAAATGAAAAGCCAACACAAAGAAACCACAAAAATTCAGAAAATGAATGAAAAAGTCACTAAATAAATGAATTATTAAAAAAATAGAATTTCTGGAAATGAAAAATTCATTCAAGGAAATGCAAAACACAGTGGAAAGTCTTAAGAGGAGACTAGATCAGGCAGAAGAAAGAATCTCAGAGCTTGAAGACAACACTTTCAAATTAAAACAAGTCAGTCAAAGACAAAGAACAAAGAAGAAGGAACAAAGCTTACAAGAAATATGGAAATATGAGATTATGTAAAGAGGCCAAATATAAGAATTACAGACATCCATGAGGGTGAAGAAAAAAAAAATCACACAAGGGTTGGAAAAACTATTTGAGGGAGTAACAGAGGAAAAATTCCCTGGTCTCTCTAGAAATTTAGATATCCAGGTACAAGAAGCTCAAAGGACACCTGGGAGTGTCATCACAAAGAGGCAATTATCACAACACATAGTCATCAGACTGGCCAAAGTTAACACAAAGGAGGAACTCCTACAAGTTGTAAGGCAAAAACATAAGGTAACTTACAAAGAAAAACCCATCAGGCTAGCTGCACAATTCTCAACTGAGACTTTACAATCCAGAAGTGATTGGGGCCCTATATTCTGTCTTCTTAAACATAATAATGGCCAAATTGGATAACCTAGAAGAAATGGATAAATTCTTAGAAACACATAACTTACCAAGACTGAATAATGAAGAAATAAGAAAGCTAAACAGAATGAATAACATGTAAGGAGATTAAATCAGTAAGAAGTCTTCCATCAAAGAAAGCCCAGGACCTAATGACTTCACAGCTGAATTCTACCAAACATTTAAAGAAGAACTAATACCAATGCTTCCCAAACTCTTCCAAAAGTGGAAGTGGAGGGGAAACTTCCAAATTCATTTTACAAGGACAATATTACCATTATTCCAAAGCCAGACAAGGACACTTTGAGAAAAAAAGATTACAGGCCAGTATCCCTGATGAACACAGATGCAAAATTTCTCAAAAAATAATAGCAAACTGAATTTAATAGTACATAAAATGGATTATTTGCCATGATTCCTGGGATTCAAGGATGATTCAGCATACACAAATCAATAAATGTGATACACCATATTAACGGAATAAAAGACAAAAACCATATGGTCATCTCAATAGATGCAGATAAAGCATTTGATAAAATTTGACATCCTTGCATGATAAAAACTTGCAACAAATTAAGTATAGAAGGAATGTACCTCTATATGATAAAGGCCATATATGACAAGCCCATGATTAACATCATACTCAATGGTGAAATGTTGAAAGCTTTTCCTCTATGTGTATATGACACAACAAAAGAAATAAAATAATTCTCTAGTGACAGATCTGAATTAAAAAGAAATTTATAAAATCTGAGGAAAGGAATTCAAAATATTGATACTATAGAAGCTCCATGAGATACAAGAAAATACTGAAAAACAATACAAAGAAATAAGAAAAATAATTCAGGATGTGAATGAAAAATTTACCAAAGAGATAGATATCATTAAAAAAAAAAAAAGAACAAAACAGAAATTCTGGAACTGAAGAATTCATTGAATGAAATGTAAAATATATTAGAAAGCTTTGATAATACACTAGATCAAACAGAAGAAAGAATCTTAGAACTTGAAGATAGGCCTTTGAAATAACCCAGTCAGACAAAAATAAAGAGTAAAGATAAATAATAATGAGTAAATCCTATGTGGCATATAGGACACTCTAACATGACTAAATAGTCAAATTTTTGTTGCCCCAGAAGGTGAAGAGAAAATGAAAGGGTTCAAAAACCTATTTAACAAAATAAGAGATGAAAACTTCCCAAGTCTAGTGAGAGATTTGGATATTGAGATACAACAGGCTCAAAAACCCCTAAACAGATGCATTTTTTTTTTTTTGAGACACAGTCTTACTCTGTTGTCTGGGCTAGAGTGCTGTGGCATCAGCATAGCTCACAGCAACCTCAAACCCCTGGGCTCAAGCGATCCTCCCATCTCAGCCTCCCAGAGTACTAGGATTACAGGGATGAGCCACGGCACCCAGCCAATACATACAATTTAAAAAGGTCTTCTCCATGACACATTATAGTCAAACTGTCAAAAGTCAAAGAAAAAGAGAAAATTCTAAAAACACCAAGAGAAAATCATCTAGTCACTTATAAAGAAACCCCCATCAGGATAACAGTGGACTTCTCAGGAGAAATCTTACAGGCCAGGAGAAAATGTAATGACATACTCAAAGTGCTAAAAGGAAAAAAAACCTGCCAGATAAGGACACTGTATTCAGCAAAGTTATCCTTCATAAATGAAGGAGAAATACAGTCTTTCCCAGAGAAGCAAAAGCTGAGGGAATTCATCATTAGTAGATCAACCCTACAAAAAATGCTTAAGAAAGTCCTGCATTGGGAGTGAAAAAGTGACAACTACCATTCATGAAAGCATGCAGAAATATAAAAACCACTGGTAGAGCAAACACCCAAACAAGAATGAGAAAAAACTCAAATGTTACCACTACAGAATACCACTGAAATATAATGTCAAAAAATAAGGGAGAAAGAAATGAACAAATGATATACAAAACAACCAGATAGCAATTAATAAAATGGCAGGAATAAACCCTCACATATCAATCATAGCCTTGAATGTAAATGAATTAAACTTTCCACTTAAAAAATATAGACTGGCTGAATGGCTAAAAGTCTGTGACTCAACTATAAGAAACTAATCTCACCTGTAATGATAAATATAGATTGAAAGCAAAGGAATGGAAAAAGATATTCCATGCAAACTGAAACCAAAAACGAGCACGAGTAGCTATGTGTATATTAGATAAAACAAACTTTATGTCAAAAGCAGTAAAAAAGACAAAGAAGGTCATTATATTTAATATAATGATAAAGAGATAAATTCAGCAAAAGGATATAGCAATTTTAAACATATATGCATCCAATACCAGAGCACCCAGATATATAAAGCAAATATTATTATCTCTAAAGGAAGAGATAGATTCCAATACAATAACAGTTAGGGACCTTCATACCTCATCCTCAGCATTAGACAGATCATCTAGGCAGAAAATTAACAAAGAATTATTTAATTTAAACTGTACATTAGACTAAATGGGCTTAACAGACAATTACAGAACATTTTATCTAAAAGCTACAGAATACACATTCTTCTCATCAGCACACCAAGCATTCTCCAGGATAGATACTTTGTTAGGACACAAAATAAGTCTTAACAAACTTTTAAAAATAAAATCATATCAAGTATCTTCTCAGAGCACAATGGAATAAAACTAGAAATCAATAAAAAGAGGAACTTTGGAAACTTTACAAATACATGGAAATTAAACAGCATTCTCCTGAATGAGAATTGGGTCAAGGAAGAAATTAAGGAGTGAATAAAAAAAAAATTTCTTGAAACAAATGAAAACTAAAACACAAAATACACAAACATATGGGATAAAGTAAAAACAATGCTAAGAAGGAAGTTTATAGCAATAAGTGTCTACATCAAAAAAGTAAGAAGATTTCAAATAAACAATCTGATAATACATCTCAAGAAACTAGAAAGGCAAGAACAAACCAAATTCAAAATTAGTAGAAGGAAAGAAATAATAAATATCAGAGCAGAACTAAATGAAACAGAGACTAACAAAAAACTACAATGTATCGACAAAAGGAAAAGTCGGTTTTCTGAAAAGATAAACAAAATCAATAAACCACTTGCTAGACTACTCACGAAGAAAAGAGAGAAGACCCAAATAAACAAAATCAGAAATGAAAAGGAGACATTACAACTGATAACACAGAAATAAAAAAGATAACCAGACACTATTGTGAACAACTTATACACTAACAAATTTAAAAGCCTAGAAGAAATGGATGAATTTCTGGACACATACAACCTACCAAGATTCAATCAGAAAGAAATAGAAAACCTGAACAAATCAATAATGAGTAATGACATTGAATCAGTAATAAAAAGTCTCCCAGTAAAGAAAAATCCGGGAATGGATGGATTCACTTCCAAATTCTCCCAAACATTCAAATAAGAACTAACACCCTCCTCAACTATTTCAAAAAAATTGAAAGGGAAGGAATTCTTCCTAACTCATTCTATAAAGCCCTCATTATCCCCATACCAACATCAGATAAGGACACAACAAAAAAAGAAAACTATAGGCCAATATCCAATGAATATAAATGCATAAAATTTCAACAAAATACTAGCAACCCAAATCCAACAGCATATAAAAAATATACAATGATCAAGTGGAATTTATCCTAGGGATGCAAGGGTGGCTCATCATATGCAAATCAATAGATATGATACATGACATCAACAGAATGAAGACCAAAAACCATACGATCATCTCAATAGATGTAGAAAAAGCATTTGATAAAATTCAATATCCCTTCATGATAAAAACTCTCAACAAGCTAGGCATGGAAGGAGCATACCTCAACATAATAAAGACCATGTATGACAAACCCACAGCTAACATCATACTGAATAGGGAAAACCTGAAAGCATTTCTCCTAAGAAATGGAACAAGACATGGATGCCAACTTTCACCATTCCTATTCAATATAGCACTGGAGGTCCTAGCCAGAGCTTCAGGCAAGAGAAAGAAAGATTATAATAAAAGGCATCCATATTGGAAAAGAAGAAGCCAAATTATTCCTTTTTGTCAATGATATGATCTTATATTTAAAAAACCTAAAGACTCCACCAAAAAATTCTTAGATTTGATAAATAAATTCAGTAGTGTTTCAGGATACAAAATCAATGTACAAAAAAATCAGCAGTGTTTCTATGCACAAATAATGAACTGGCTCAGAAAGAAATCAAGAAGGCAATCCCATTTACTATAGCTACAAAAATATATAAAATACAGAGAAATAAATTTAAACAAGGATATGAAAGATATCCACAAGGAAAACTATAAAACGCTGATGAAAGAAATTAAAGAGGATGCAAACAAATGGAAAGACATTCCAAGCCCATGGATTAGATAAGTAACTTGTTAAACTGACCATACTGCCCAGAGCAATCTATAGATTCAATGTTATTCCTATCAAAACACCAAAATCATTTTTCAACAAAATAGAAAAAACTATCCTAAAATTTGTATGAAATGAAAAAAAACCCTTATTAGCTACAGCAAACCTGAGCAAAAAGTATGAAGTTGGAAATATCACACTACCTGACTTCAAAATATATTACAAGGCTATAATAACCCAAATAGCATGGTATTGGTGTAAAAACAGATGTATAGACTGATGGAACAGAATAGAGAATCTGGAAATAAATCCATATATTTACAGCCAACTGTTATTCAACAGAGGTGCCAAGAACATACAATGGGGGAAGGACACCCTCTTCAATAAATGGTGTTGGGAAAAGTGGACATCCATATGTAGAAGAATGAAACTGGACCCCTATGTCTTATCATATACAAAAATCATCTCAGGATGTATTAAACACTTAAACATAAGACCCAATACTATAAAACTACTAGAAGAAAACAGGGAAAACACTTTAGGACATTGATCTAGGCAAAGATTTCATTGCTAAGACCTCAAAAGTACAGCCAACAAAAACAGGAATAGACAAATGAGACTATATTAAACTAAGAAGCTTTTGCACTGCAACAGAAACAATCAACAGAGTGAAGAAATAACCTGTTGAATGGCAAAATATATTTGCAAACTATTCTTCCAACAAGAGACTATATTGAACTAAAAAGTGTCTTTACAACAAAGGAAACAGAATGAAGAGACAATCCATAAAATGGGGGCAAATATTTGCAAATAATGCATCTGATAAGGGGTTGATATGCAAAATATATAAGGAACTCAAACAAATAGATTGTAGGAAAACAATCTGATTAAATAATGGGCATAGGACTTAAATAGACATTTCTCAAAAGAAGGCGTACCAAAGGCCAACAAGTATATGAAAAAATGCTTAACATCACTAATCATCAGGGAAATGCAAATTAAAATAACAATGAGATATCACCTCACACCTGTTAGAACTGCTGTTATCAAAAAGGTGAAAGTAAGTGTTGGCAAGGATGTGTAGATAAACAAAATGTGGTGTATATAGACAATGGAATACTAAATATTTTTTATTTTTCTTGAAAAATAAGAAAATTCTGTCAGCGCATTGTGACAATGTGGATGAACCTGGCAGATATTATGCTAAGTGAAATAAGTCAGGCACAAAAAGACAAATATGGCATGATTTGACTTATATGCAGAATCTGAAAAAGTCAAATTTGTAGATGTGGAGAGTAGAATGGTGGTTACCAGGAGCTGGGGGTGGAGATGTGGATAGGGAATGAGAAGTTGGCCAAAAGGTACCAAAGTTCCAGTTAGATAGGAAGAGTAAGTTTTCATAATCTATTGCACAGCAAGGTGACCATAGTTAATAATAATGTGTTATTTATTTCAAAATTGCTAAAAGGATAGGTTTTAAATATCCTTACTACAAAAATATAATGAGTATGTAGAGTGATGGACATGTTAATTACCTTGATAGAATCATTCCACAATATATACACACATCAAATCATCACATTTAATCCCATGAATGTGTATGATTGTCAGTTGAAAATAAAAATTTAAATTAAAAAAGATAAGTAAACAAAACAAAAGACTTGGATGAAGGGTTAACCAGTTTTCCACATATTGAATAACAGCACACCTTTGTATTTACCCTATTCCATTCACTGTAGGGATATGGCTGCGCACTCTTTCTGTCATCTAGTTTTTAATTTAACTTAATTGCATTTTTAAAAAATAACTGTTTTATTGAGATATAATTCACATCCATATAAGTCACCTATTTAAAGTGTACAATTGAATGGTTTTCAGTATATTCATAGTATTGGACAACAAGTACCACTAATTCCCAAACATTTTTATCACCCTCCCAAAATCTCTGTACCCATTAGCAGTCATTTCCCATTTCTCCCCAACCCCTGTCCCCAGCCTTGGGCAATCACTAATTTACTTTCTGTTTCTGTAGACTTGCCTGTTTTATGACTGGTTTCTTTCATTTGGCATATTTTCAAAGGTCATCCATGTTGTAGCATGTATCAGTACTTCTTTCTTTGTATGTATATATCACATTTTATTTACTCATTCATCGGTTGATGGACATTTGGATTGTATCCACTTGTTGGCTATTATGACCTATGATCCTATGAACATTCCTGTTAAACTGAACATACATGTTTTATGCTTTCTCTCACTAGCGAACTTTCTGGCAATATTTTATTTCTTGACATGAATAGTGGTTGCATAATTTTTGCTTTTTTTTAAAAATTAAATTTACTTGTGTTTCCCACACTTTTCTGTTTGTTCTATTTGGCTAAAATGGTAAAAATAAATTAGATAAAAAATCTTTACGAGTTACTCTCTGCCTCATTCTCTCTGAACAGAATAATGTTCAGACTGCTAAATTTTCAAATTCCTTCATATGTTGACTACCACAGCCTCTCTGATCCCAACACCCACTACTGCCTTCAGTGGAAACCAAACCAAACCAAAACAAAAAAATAAAAAAACCCCAAAACGCCAAACAAAGCAAAACAAAACAGTCCCAACAGATACAAATTTTATGAAACTGCTTTTAACCAAAAAAAAAAAAAAAACAAAAACCAACCCCAAACAAAAACCTTTCCTCCCATCCTTTATTTGAAGTATTTTGAATTGCCTACCACACGTTTTTTTAAGATGAATCAGAGCAGGATGAAATGCTTGCTTAGTCTTTGACAATAATGAGTATGTGTCTACACAATTCTCAGAAAGAACACATTTCTCCCAAATTGTTATCTAGCTGGTATTGTGTGATTAGATTTTCTGATTTAAATCAGCTAAAACCATTTTTAAAAGCACATATATGTGATGTTAGCTATTTGTTTGTGCACTCCAAAGCACAGTAAAAAATAACCCAAATAAGCCCCGAGTCTTCGTGCACAAACTATGTATCAGCTTCACACTTAGTCATTGTCAACTTCACACATAGATGCCACTGAAGAAGCAGGGTCAAATGTTCCTGGAAAATGGGACTTCTTAGGTCCACAGACATACTCTGCAAATACCTGAGCCACATGCTTCGGGTGGAGATCTCACTAAGAAGATTGATGGGCAGCTCCCAGGGGAAAAAAATGAGGGAGGGGCAGGATGTGGTCTTGGTGAATCAGAAGTGGTCACCCCTCCCTACCCCTCTTCTGAGTCAGCATGCAGCCACATGGCCCCATAAGGTGCAGTTTTGGCTCTCGGATGAGCTGTCACACGGGTCCTCCCTGCCTGCCTTTATTAAAGCACTTGGTGATTTTCAGAAACCCAATTTGTCATATGAATAGTTTTATTCTGTCTCTAAATTAGTTAAGCAATACATTTTCAAAGCTTTCTGATAAATGATACGGTGACGTAAGGTGGTGTTGGATTTGCTTGCCTCACCTGGTCCTTAAAATGGTAAGATAACGTTACCCACCCATTTGGAGACAGCCTAGCATAATATTTGAGTCCTTGGGTATTAGAACCAAGCCAACTGGGTTCAAATCCCTGCTGCCACCTTCCAGACTTGTGATTTTATAAGTGCATGTATCATTCTTTTTTGAGCATGAATCGTGTTCTCACAACATGGTCAGTGTTGTGGGAACCGAAAGTCATTCTTGCTGGTGGTGCTGGTGGTAGAAATTATGGCCAGCTCCAGCAGAGCAGTGGCAGTTTTGCTGGTGGCCATGTCTGGGTTCCAGGGCTGTTGGTGTGGCAGAGTGCATCACACTGTCCAGTGCTGGGCAGTAAAACTGTGTTTTCCCACGGGACCATCTCCATGACTTGATTTAGGGTATTGTTCGTGGCTACAGAGTCTTCAACTTGGCCATCCTGGCAATTCTGGGAATTATGCATTGCCCTTTTAAATACATTCTCTTTTGCTTAAACCAGGTTGTTGGTTTCATTTAAATGTAACTAAGGATGTTGACTGATACAGTGACCTTGGGAAAATTTCATTTCTTATTTGTAATGTAGCTTAATAATAGCTATCTCTTAGGGTATTGAGAGACCTTGAACAACCAATACATGCAAGCATTCAGTATGGTGTCTGGCACATAGCAAGGGTCCTTAAAATATTGGCTATTGTTATTAACTTGTTGGGCATAGGAAGAACTTCAAACTGTCTGTAGTAAGAATGAATCTTGATATCAGGGGGTCCTCATTATTTGCTTTACGGTTAGGAATAATAGGCTGGAGTCTTAGAAACTAGAGATCCTTATATGTTAGCTTGAAGACTCAAGTATAATTTAATGCAATGGTAGGCTTAAAAGTAATTAGGAATGTTTATGGCTCATGACTTTAATTTATAGTTGGTTGATTTAGGCAACCATATATTTTTTGTTTCACTTATTTAATTTAAATTTACATATGGACTGAAATGGGTACAAATCTTAACTTTACAGTTTGATTATCACACAAAACAACACCACAGAGGCCTACTTTGTACTCCTGTCCCAGTTGTTACTTTCTCCAAAGGTAACTAACACACAGATTTCTATTACTATATATTAGTGTTGCCTGTTTTTGAACTTTACTTAAATGAGATTACATAGTATGCAGTCTTTTTTTTTTAGCTAAGTGTTATGTCTTTGAGATAGATTCATTCATGTTGTCACATATAGAAATAGTTTTCTTCATTGCTGTGTAGTACTCCATTATACATATATACCACAATCTATCTATTTTAATGTTAATGGGCATTTGAGTTGCTTCTAATTTGGTGCTATGAAGAATAATGTGCTAAGAATATTCTTGTAATTATCTTTTTATGCACATACGTATGCATTTCTATTGGATTTATACCTGTGGATTGAATTGCTGAGTCATAGGATGAGCATATATTCAACTTTACTGGCAACAAAATTTCCAAAGTGGTTTTACCAATTCACACTTCCAAAAGTGTCCTAGGAGTTTCTGTTGCTCTGTATCTTCACCAGCACTTGGTGTTGTCAATCTTTTTAATTTTAGCTATTCTGGGGTATGTGTAGAGATATCTTATTTTGTTTCCAATTTGTATTTTCCTGATAGCTAATGATATTGAGCACCTTTTCATGTTCATTGGCCATTTGGATATCTTCTTTTATAAAAAAAGGCTATTAAGCCTTATGCCTTTTTAGGAAAAACTGAGTCTGTCTTTTTAAAAAAAATTGATTCGTGAGAGATATTTATATAGTCTAGATATAAGTTCTTTGTGTGATTTAAATATGTCAAATATCTTCTCCCACTTTGTGTCTTGCTTTTTTATTCTCTTAATGGCATCTTTTGATTAATAGAAGTTTTAAACTTTAGTAAGCCCAAATGATCAATCATTCTTATTATGGATAGCACATTTTATTTTAATTGACTTAGTCTTTTTAAAGAAATTGTAAATTTATGGAGAAATTGAGCAGAAAGAACAGAAATTCCCATATACTCTCCCTTCTCCTAGTTTTCCCTATTATTAACTTGCATTGATGTGGTACATTTGTTACAGTTGATGAACCAATATTGATACATTGTTATTAATTACAGTCCCTGATTTATATTAGGGCTAATTCTTTGTGTTGTATGGATTTTTGTGTGTTTTAACAAATGCATAATGTTATCTATCCACTATTGCAGTATCATATGGAGTAATTTCACTGCCCTAAAAATCCCCTGAGCTGTACATATTCATCTCTCCCCAAATCCCTGTTTGATGGTGAATTTTGTGTCAACTTGATTGTATTAAGAGATACCGAGATAGCTGGTAAAACATTATTTCTGGGTGTGTCTATGGGGTTGTTTGGGAAAGAGATTAGCATTTGAATCAGTGGACTGAGTAAAGATCTGCCCTCACCAATGTGGGCAGGCATCCTCCAATCTGTTGAAGGCCTGGATAGAACAAAAATGTGAAAGAAAGATGAATTCTCTCTCTCTTCTTGAGTTGCAACATCCATCCTCTCCTGCCCTTGAATATTAGAGCTTCTGGTTCTTAAGCCTCTGACTCTTGGACTTATATCAGTAAATCTCTGCATACCCACCCCCCCAACATCCGCCCTGTTCTCAGGCCTTTGGCCTTGGACTGGGAGTTACACCATCAGCTCCCCTAGTTCTCAGGCCTTTGAATTCAGACTGAGTTATGCCACCAGCTTTCTTGGTACTCCAGCTTGCAGATAGCATATTGTGGGACTTCTCAGTCTCCATAATTGCATGAGCCAATTACCATAATAAATCTCTTATATGTTGGTATATATCCTATTAGTTCTGTTTCTCTGGAGAACCCCAACTGATACACCCTGGAAATCACTAATCTTTTTACTGTCTCTATAGTTTTGCCTTTTCCAGAGTGGCATATAGTTGGAATTATATAGTATGTAGCCTTTTCAGACTGGCTACTTTCGCTTGACAATATACATTTATGGTTCTTTCACATCTGTTTGTGGCTCATTTCTTCTTATTGCTCAATAATAGTCCATTGTAAAGATGTACCACAGTTTGTTAATCCATTTACCTATTGAAGAATATCTTGATTGCTTTCAATTTTTGGCAACTATGAATAAAACTGCAGGTTTTTGTGTGGACATAAGTTTTTAACTCATTTGGGCAAATATGTTGGAGTATGATTGTTGGATTGTATGGTGTGACAATGTTTAACTTTGTGGTAAAATTCTGATTGTCTTCAAAAGTGTCTGTATTATTTCGCATTCCTACCAGCAATGAATGAGTGCTCTGAATGGATCTATCTATCTATCATCTATCTAACTAGATATAGGTATAAAACTGATCTCTACTTTGCACCATATATAAAAATCAATTCTAGATTGGATTGAAAGGCAAATCAATAAGGCCTCTAGAAGATAACATAGAAGAATATCCTGTTTATGATTTTTTAAAGCACTAATTTAAGAGAATAAAAAACCAAGCCACAGATTGGGAGAAAATATCTGCAAAACACCTATTTGATAAAGAACCTTTATTCAAAATATACAAAGAACTCTTAAAACTCAACAGTAAGAAAACAATCCAATTAGAAAGCAAAAGATCTAAACAGACAACTCACGAAAGAAGATATATAAATAGCAAATGACAGACGAAGAGATGTCCAGCATCACATGCCATTAGAGAATTTTAAATTACAACAATATATCACTACACATCTATTAGAATGGTTAAAATCCAAAACATTGACAATACCAAATGTTGATGTGGATGTTGAACAATTAATCCAGCATGATTTACTGAAAAGACCATCCTTTTCCCACTGCATCATAGTAGCATTGTTAAAAATCAGGTAATATACATAAGGTCTATTTCTGGACTCCATTCTATCCTCTTGGTCTGTTTTTCTTTCCTTGTGCCAATATCTCACTTTTTTAGCTACTGTGGCTTTAAAATAAACCTTGATGACTGCCAGCCAATCTTCAAAATTCTCTTGGCAATTCTTGGTATTCATTTCCATATAAAGCTTAGAAACAGCTTGCCAATTTCCACGCACTCAAACAAACAAGAAAACCTGCTGAGAACTTGCTTGTGAATGTTCTGAATGTATAGATCAGTGTTCTCAAAATTTTGGTCTCAGGATCTCTTTACACTCTTAAAAATTATTGAGAACTTCAAAGAACTTTTGTTTATGTGGGTTATATCTATTGATATTTATCATAATGGAATTGAAAACTGAGAAAATTTTAAAATATTTATTAATTCACTTTAAAAAGAAGTCCATTACATGTTAAATACTTAAATAATATAAGGGAAGAATAGCTATATTTTCTAAAACAAAAAATCTTATTGAGAAAAGTGACCTTGATTTACGTTTTTACAGATTCCTTTAAAGTCCTGCTTAATAGAAGAACAGCTAGATTCTCACATTGCTTCTGTACTCAGTCTGTTACGATATGTTGTTTTCATTGAGGTACATAAAGAAAATCTGGCCATAGAAATAAAGAGAGCTTTAATAGCCTTTTCAGAAAATGGTGAATATTCTACTTTGATATTACAAGGAAGCACAAAAGATGGTAGTTCCTTAAATTTTAGTAGCAATATTTGATAACCTTTAAAAATATATTTTAATTCCCTGATGAAATTCTTTATATTCTCATCCATTTTTTTCAAAATTTCAATTGCAGCTATTTTAAAGTCAGTGTCTGATGACTCCATTGTTTTTTATTGTCTGTTTTTTCCTCCTGATTTTTGTTCATTTGGCCTTTTTTCCTGGTATACTTGGTAACTTTTTACTAACAGAAATTTATTTGAAAAATTGCAGAATCTCCGGATGGTGTAATCTTTTCCAGGGAAGATTTAATTGTTTTCTGGAGGCCAGATGGGACACATGCAGAGCACTGTAATCTAGTAAGGCTCTTCTACTTTTGGATCATTCTTACTTCTAGGGCATATCCCTTTCCATGCCTTAATTGAAAGCCTGAAGTATTTACAAAAGCCTGTTTTCCTTTGTGGTCCCTGAATTCCAATTTTTGGTTCCCTGGTACAGGAGATTGCCTAAATCTCTGCTTAGCTTTTTGGCTTCTTAGCAGCTGCTTTCTGTCTAGTTTCTGCCATCTTGCCCCATATATGCTTATCTTAGAAATCAGGAAATGCTTCAGAGGAAAATTGCTAAAGAATGTTCTCAATAATTCCCTTTTCTCCTGGAGCTGGACCCTCATATCCTGGGGCCTTCATTTATCTTCTATGCATTGAAAATATGTTAAAAGAATAATACGGTACAACCAAATAAAGTTTATTCTACAAAGCAAATGTGTTTTAATATTTGGGAATTTATTAATATGGTTTATCAAAATGCTTTAAAGATCATCAATCAAGGCCAAGCATGGTGGCTCATGCCTGTACTCTCAGCACTCTGCCAGGACAAGGCAGAGGATCCCTTGAAGCCAGGAGTTCAAGATCAGCCTGGGCAACATGGCAAGACCCTATCTCTAAACAAAAACAAAAACAAAACAAAACAAAAAATAATTTGCCAGGCATGGTGGCATGTGCTTGGAGTTCCAGCTACTTTGAAGGCTGAGGCAGGAACATCGCCTGAGCCCAGGAGGTTAATCCATCCTGGGCTACAGAGCAAGACCTTGTCTCAAAAAACAAAACAAAACAAACAAACAAACAAAAAAACCCCAAAAACCAAAAAATAAAAAACCAACAAATCATTTCTAGTTATAAATGTTTTTCTTAGTTAACTACAACTTGCTGACTACCTTCTTAACAGGATAAGAAAAACATCTAGCTATCTATCCAGGAGTTGGCAAATATGGCACATGTTTCAGACACTTATTTTTATAAATAAATTTTTATTAGAACACAGGCATGCCATTCATTTATGTATTATCTATGGCTGTATTCATGCTACAATGGTAGAGCTGAGTAGTTGTAACAGAGGTTTATGGGCCCAAAGCCTAAAATATTTTCTCTTTGGCCCTTTAAGAAAAAGTTTACCAACACTTTATTTATCTTATCAAGGGCAAATTCCTTGTCTGTATGCTGGAAATAACATTATCTACTTCATTGGGTTGTTATGGGATTCATGAAACATTTTTATATCATTATACATAGGTGTGTGTACAGTTGATCTTTGAACAACACAGGTTTGAACTGTGTGGGTCCACTTATACATGGATTTTTTTCAATAACTGTATTGGAAAATTTTTTGGAGATTTTGACAATTTGGAAAACTCACCAACTGTGTAAATTAAGAAAAAGTTAGATATGTTATGAATGCATAAAATATATGTAGATACTAGTCTATTTCATCATTTACTACCATAAAATATACACAAATCTATTATAAAAAGTCAAAATTTATTAAAACTTACGCACACAAACACAGATAGTACATGGCACCATTTACAGTCAAGAGAAATGTAAACAAATGTAAAGATGCACTATTAAATCATAACTGCATAAAATTATAATACATACTATACTACTATAATAATTTCACAGCCACCTCCTGTTACCATTGCAGTGAGCTCAGGTGTTGCAAGTAGCTGCTTGACACTAATCATCTCTGAGTAAGCAGTTCATTTCTCCAGTAAATTGTGTATAGCAATAAAAAGCGATCTCTCTTGGTAGTTGTGTTTTTTTAATTGTGTTTAGTGCAATACCTTACACTTTGAATAACGCCATGGGATCCATACAGAGTGCCACTAATGATGCTGGAAGTGTCCCGAAAAAGCAGAGAAAAGTCATGACATCATAAGAAAAAGTTGAATTGCTTGAATATGTACTGTAGATTGAGGTCTGCAGCTGGGGTTGTCTGCCATTTCAGACAGACAATTCATCTTGTAAACAGATGATGTAAACTTACAGTGTTGATAAATACAGTACAGTACTATAAATGTGTTTTCTCTTCCTTATATTTTCTTAATAACATTTTCTTTTCTCTAGCTTGCTTCCTTGTAAGAATATAGTATATAATACATACAACATACAAAATATGTGTTAGTCAACTCTTTATGCTATCAGTAAGGCTGCCAGTCAATAGTAGGCTACTGGTAGTTAAGTTTTGGGGGAGTCAAGTTATACACGGATTTTCAACTGCTCAGGGGTCAGTGCTTCTAACTTCCGTGTTGTTCAAGGGTCACCTGCATATCTGTATGTTTGTGTATACATACATATTAATTATTAATCATATTAATATTAATTATTAATATTATTTTAAGTGCTATCAATATTACTAATGAAAGAGGGTCACATACAGGAGCCAACTGATGGTTTTTCCATTTCATTCTGTTTTATTTGAAAGTTTCACAGGTAGGCTAGTTTGATGAAAGGAATGGTTATATTAATAGTAATTAGGAGAAATTAGGAAGTAACCTACTGATTTCATAAACACAAGGACCACAGTCTGGGCTCCTGTGACAGGAGAAACATACTGCATTGCACAGAGAGATATATTTCTTTAGCTTGGATCAAGGGAAAAGAAATTTCTAGACCAACAGCATTAGACGAAATAGTGATCAATTACTTGGTTCAGTCTGTTGCTTTGGGCAGGTGTGTGTATAAATTACCTAGGACGTAAATGAACTTTCAAATATCTTCTGAGACATTTTTCTCTCTTATTCCAACAATTTTTTCCTCCTTTGACATCAGTAAATTCTTCCTTGTGTTCCATCAAAAAAATCTCTAGAATTGCATTTAACTTCTTTTGTTCTTCATTTTCACTCATTTAAATCCATGGAGAATAAATGGCCAGTGAATCTCTCTGTAAAATCCTTGTCCCATGATACAAATCATCAAGCCTCACCTGAGTCTAAAGTGAACAGTCCTTTCCTTCACAGGACTTGCCCTGTCCTTTTAGATATTTAATCGATTTTCTGGTGTGCTGAACAAAACTAGACACATTCTTATTTAGTATTTTAGTATGATACTTGGATTGGGTCATATAGCACCCATCTAGTAAAACACCCTCACCCTTGACTTACAGACTAAAAAATATATTGCCAGAAATGTTAAGTGACTGAATCAAGATCAAGTTTGTTAGTAGCATTGTCTGATGTAGAACTCATACCTACTTATTTGAAGTTCATTCATTCATTCATAATTACTTAACTCAATAATGGTTACATACTTTTATACTTTGGGGACACAAAGGCAATCAAGATGAGATCCTTGTCTTCAAGGATATTATAGTCGAAGTGGAGAGAGATATCAGAAAAATAGAAAATTGTAAAATGGTATGTTAAATTCTATGTTAGAAGCATGCATAAGGTAATGGGGACAGTACATGGGAAGGCATCTGCATTAGTTTCCCACAATTGCCATAACAAAGTACCACAAACTGGGTGGATTAAAGCAATGGAAATTTATTGTATCACAGTTCTGGTGGGTGGAAGTCCAAAATCAAAGTGTCAGCCAGAACCATGCTCCCTCTGGGAGGGGGAGAATCCTTCCTCATCTTTTCCTAGCTTCTAGTGGTGGCCATCAACCCATGGTGTTCCTTGGTTTGCAGCTGCATCACTCCAATCTCTGTCTCTCATCACATGGCCCATTTTCTGTGTGTTTGTGCCCAAATTCCCCTCTACTTCTAAGGACACCAGTCATATTGGATTAGGGACCACCCTAATGACCTCATTTTAGCTTGCTCACATCTGCAAAGACTCTATTTTCAAATAAGATCACATTTATAAGTACTGAGGGTTAAGACTTCAATGTATCTTCTTGGGGGACACAATTCAACACTTAACAGTGTCTATAATGGACATCCATTTTACTTCACCTCCGTTGTGTAGAGATAATGGGTTTGGGTGGAAAAATCTTGACCCTTAATGTTAGAGATGGGCCCTGAATGGGCCAAGCCAATCAGGATAATCCCATTTCCCTCGCTACCCAGGGGATTCAGGGATATCATATAATCCATAACTAGGCCAATCAGTAACTGACACTTATCACAATGATTGGTACAGGGATGTTTAGACAGTGAAGATTGGGGGTGGGAGGTTGTTATTTTATAGATAAGGGAAGCAGTTTTCTCTATCTGCGAATGAGGTGATGTGTGTGGCCCAGTTTCTGCTCACAGCCACCTGTGTCTGTGAGGGAAGCCAATCCGAGGATGAAGCCATCACCTGCAGGAAGATGGTGCTGAAAGAATGTCACACACACACTCACACACAGTGGAGCTGCCACTCTGGACTTTTTTGAGTCAGTGTATAGACAGAGAGTAGTTCAAACTATGACAGCAGGGAGGTTACCCACAGATAGCACTAAATGAAAACAATCCAGACATTGCAGCAAGTATTTAAATTGATGAGGGGGAGCTTAGGGCATCATGAAGGGAACTAATATATGTTAGGTGTCTACTAGGTACCAGAAACCATACTGGCACTTTATCTACATTGAGGCAATAATTCAAGTCATACTGCTGTCAACTCTATAAACTAAGTGATAGCATTGATATTTTATGGTTGAAGCTAGATGGTAGCTGTCTACAATGAGTAGCAAAAATTTCTGAGGACTTTATTTGTAAGTAGTTAATGCCACTGGCAAGTCTTAGTTGCCTCTTTTGTATGTAACCAGTCTAATGGCAGAGCCATTTCTATTATTGCTCCAAGGATGTGAAACAGGCAGAGGAGCTTAGATCTTAAGAGTTCGATCTTCAATCTGAGTTCAGATCTGTTCTCTATCACTTTGTGTCTGTATAATGGGAAACACTTAATTTTTCTAAGCTACAGTTTTCTTACCTGTAAAATGACAATAAGAATACTTCATAGGAGTGTGAGGAGTAAATGAGATAATACATATAAATCTTAGCAGATTGCCATGTGAGGGCACAATAAATTGTAGCTCTTATGAATATTATAGCAAGTGAACAGTAGAGCCAGGATTTTTTTGGACTCATTTACCTTAGTAGCTTCAGGGCTTAGAGAAGCATATAGGTTTGAGAAGAGGGAGTACCCACAGGGCACAGAGAAAGTGAATTAACAAAGAATAATTAAGAATATTTATGCAAATAAGAGTTTTCTTAGGGTCAGAGAATGACAGTTTTGACAATGTATGTACCCAAAAGTATGAAAAAATACCAAGAATTTGGTATTTTTGGTGGTTTGCTTCAAAAATACCACTAAATAAACTGCAATGCAGTGAGAGATTATTTTTTAAGGTGGTGACAGTGCATAATTTTAGCTGGCTCAGAGAAAACTGGATGCTCAAGTAGGAGGCTGAGCCTTGCTTGAAAGAGAATGAGGGCCTGCCCCAGGCTGGGAAAGAGAACAAAAGAAAGGCACAGGTTTTAAATACATAATGAAAGAAGCTACAGGCTGAGCAAAGTATACGGAGGTACTGTGCTAGGAGCCTATGTAGTATTCTTCCTGATTTAAGGTGAGGAACTGGGGCTCTGAGAGATTAAGAGATTTGCTTAGTGTCACGGAATTATTTTAATAGTAACAGATTTAACCCAGGGTTCTAACTCCAAGGCTGGCTTTGGCTTTTAATGATATCTCAACTGCCACTTTAAGATTCAATGACTAATTGGACATGGAAGAAAGATGAGGGGGGAATCAAGAAGACAGTGGGCTTTCCAGGTGGGTGACTGAGAGTATGATGATACCATGAGAAATCAAGATGCGAGCATGCACAAGCATTCATGTACACACATGCACACACACACTGTCCCATCCTCCCTGCTATGGTCTGAATGTCGGTGTCCCCCAAAATTCATATGTTGGAACCCAAGATCCAAGGTGGTAGTATTAGGAAGTGGGGTTTTGGGGGAGTTGATTAAGTCATGAGGGCTGTGCATTTGTGAATGGGATTAGCACCCTCATAAAAGAAGTCAAAGGGCGCTGCCTCATACCTTCAGCCATGTGAGGACACAGCAACAAGGTGTCATCTATGAAGCAGAGACTCCTCACCCGACACTGAATCTGCTGGTGCCTTGATCTTGGAGTTTCCAGTCTCCAAAACTGTGAGAAATAAATTTCTGTTGCTTATAAATCACCCACATAAGGTACTGTGTTATAGCAGCCTGAACAGACTAAGATACTCCCAACTACATAACAACACAAACGTTCCCTAATTAATATCCATAATCACACAGTATCTACATGTCTCATATATGGCATTCAAATTGTGAAATAAACTCATACAGTAAGCTTCCTAATGAGAACCAAATGCAAGGAGATATAATAAATGTATATAGCTAATACTTATGGAGCACTTACCAAATCAAAGGATTGTGGTTATATTCTTTACATACATTATGTCCTTTAATCACAATAACCCTGTGAGAGTCTTATGAGGTGAGTATTCTTATTGTATCCATTTTACAAACAAGGAGACAAAAGCACAGAAAGATTGCCCAATGTCAACTACAGTGTGAGAGCTGGCATTGTTCTTCAGCTGGAAATCGGAAGCGTAACTATATAAGGGTACTGCTTGTGTATGTTCTGCTTTGCCCAATGCCTATCTTTGGGATGTTTAGGTGCTACATAGTGGGTTTTGTAGGCAATGCATATAAGCAAGTCTCATCCTCATCTTTCTACATTGAGCCAGTGACAAAATTACAATATATTAGGGCCCTTGTGTATATAAGAATAGCACATTTGGAACTTTGCCCATAGCAAACACAGCATAATAAATGCATCAATATCTCTATGATAGATGGGGGTTGTTCCTATCTAGTATTTCCTGGTCCTACCGCCTAGAGACAGTATACATTTTCTAGTTGTTCAGCTCTTCTTCTCTGTTATTTATTTTATCTTTCTTCCTGTGGACTGCCCCCTTTGGAGTATGTCCATCAGTTTTTACTACCACTTTCAATATAGAGCTTCTCTTTTTAGCTCCACCCTGGTCCTGAACATCTTCCCACTGCACTTCAGAAGCTGAAAGCCTCACAGGGCATGCTTTTATGTGTGCCTGGACACTTCCAGTGTGGGCAATAAAGCTCTTTACATAAAGGATGGAAATATGACCCAGTATGGATTTGGACTTGCCATTACTAGAACCAGAGATAGTTTCTTTGTGACCAACAGAAAACTTCTTAATCTGTCTTCTTTTGGTAGCAAGTGAAAGAAACCCAGCTCAAACCAAAGCAAAGGAATCCTGGAGAGTTTTGGTTTGCTAGATCTGGGAAGAATTGAGAAGGAACTTACATCAGACATACTTCAAATCTCTCTCTCTCTTTCCATCTCTGCCTCTCTTATTATTGATTGTCAACAATAAGAAAAATGAAAACCCACCTTCCACTAGCTTAAAGGATAAGTCCTTCACTTCCTTGAAGTGTTTGTTCAAATCTCACTTCCTTAGTGAGGCCAACTGACCCTCACTTTATTCAACACCAAAACGTGTCCCTTTGACCCCAGCACTCCTGTTCCTTTTTGCCTTGCTCCACCTAAACTTTTTTTCCATTTACTACTTACTAACACACTGTGGAATTTTCTTACTTATGTTTTTAGTTTATTATCTCTCTCGGCAAGAATATGAGTTCCACAGGGCAGGGATCATGTGATTTATTCACTGAGCTTATATCTAGCACCCAAAACAGGGTCTGGGACATGGTAGATACTCAACAAAGATGATTGCATGAATGAAAGGGAATCTATTATCTCACACAAGAAGAAATCCCAAGTTGGGTGGATCTAGGTTGTTGGTTCTATGGCTCAGTGACATAATTGAAAACCATACTTCTTCGATCTTCCCTGTCTGCCATCCTCAGCACTCCAGCTCAGCCTTTTAGGCTGGCTGTCTTCACAGTTGCAAGATGGCTGCTGCAGTTCCAGGTATCACATGCTGAGAAAACATACAGCAGTGGTGGCCGCAGCAGGATGGCTGCTGTCTGCTTCAAATCTGTCTCCATTGTTTTTCTTTAATCAGTGAGGAGTTGTACATTATTTTGTAAAGAACACATTTACATATATAACAACTGAGATTGCATTAGTTTCTAAGTTAACCCTTATGAACAAGAATACATGTTTTTAATATAAATTATTCAAGTGTAACAATGTATTAATTTTGGAAGAAATAAATCAATGTAAATTTATGAAATATTAAGAAGGCATTTCTGGGTATAGTAAGTATAGTAATTTGACATTACTTTTGAAAAGTGCAATAAATGTAAAAATTATTTTTAACAATCCACATTAGTTTTTTCATTTTGATAACTTCTTAGAAAAAAAGATGAGGAGATCTGCAGTGACGATGACTAAAGAAAAAGTGTTCTTTAATATATTAAAGACAAAATATCTTTAATGTTCCTTATAGCATGATAGAGCCCAAACGCATGAGACACAATTTATACATTTTTTGGCTTAATCAATGTAATGCATATTTTATTTAATTTAGTTTATAGGTCAAATGGATTGAGAAAGTTTACTTTTGCCAAGAAGGTAAGAGAGTAGAAAGGGGTTGAACTCATTTACTATTACTGTTTTGAAAAAATAGAGAGTATGATGTGAAAATATTAATTAAAAAATGGACTATATTGGTTGTAAGCTTGTTCAACATATGTGTAAGACTCATGGTTATAAAATCTGAAGCAAAAATAACTACAAATCACCCTGTTACTCTGTTGGGCATTCCTAGTTGAATTAAATTTGTCCTTGTTAAAGAAATTATCTTCTTTTCTTCCCCGCCTCAGGCATGCATGTAAAACAGTTCCTGTTTCAATGTATGCCTTAGGCAAAAAGTTCAGTGCTCAATTACCTGCTGTCTGAAGTCTCATATTTTGTAGTAAGCAAGTGAAATAGGATTTTAATCGGAAGTCCTGACCCCTGCTCTTCTTTCCCCTTTGCATCCCTGCAAGCTATTTGGCATATGAAGGTCTTGACCTGAGAAAACCATCTTGGATAACCACAGCAAGGAAAGGGAAAAATGCAACACCTAGGAGATTTCAGTAAACAGTAGAATCATGCCAACCTAATCTGTGTTAAAATGCTTGGAATGTGGGAGCCGCTGATGATGCCTGTTGTCTGTGTGTCTGACTGAATCCTTTCTTTTCTCAGAGCAGCAAAGCAAAGCCTGGGAACCAGGCCAAATGTCTGCCACTTACCTTAAATTGATCAGCCACTTTGAGATTAAAACCCCTGAAAGCTGCCACACCGTGAAAACAAGGCCTCCTTCACATTAAAGGCAAATTGCGACTTTGGGTTTGCTGTGATCTTTTTTCCATTTTATCCAGTTTTTCACAGTGCACACTTTTTTTTTCTTTCCATTTATGCTCCAGTGTAGAAGCCAATAGTTACAGCATCTTGGCCAAGCATTCATTAAGGTTTATAAGAACAAAATTTATGGTTATTTAGGAGTTGGCACAAAGGCAGACTGTTGCTGGAAAAAGAAAAAGAAATACAGGTGGGAAATAGAAGCCTCTACAAAGGCCCATACTATACGGTGGTGTGCTAGGCAATCTGTAGTGGGCTGGGAGGAAAATGAAATAGGATTTGAAACCAGCTACTCTTCTATTCTGAACCTTTCTTGTTTTATGGCTTTGCAGATTATTGAAACTAGTATGTTGGTCATTCCAAGAGATTTATCAGTCTTGTGTAAATGCTGCCATTTACAGGAGCTGGCAGATGTAGAGTTACAAAGATGTATGTTACTGTGGGTGCTAATCTATCAGTTTGGCTGATAGACTAGGTGCATTTAAAAACATATATGTTATGGATCAGAATAAGGGCTCTTCCATAAAGAGAACAGTTACATTATCCTCCTCAGTAGAACTTACATAATGTACAGCCTGTGTTCCCAAAAATTTAGGGTGTGGGCAAAACACACCCTTAGTCTTTGAATTCGGATAGTAATGTGGAATTCTGATGTAGGCTGGAAGTCTATATTCTCCCTCAGGAAATACTGTTTTAAATAAATACTCTGATATTCTTCATTAGGGGAATAAGAAGGCTCCTTGCCCTGTCTTTTGCAATATTTGTGAAGCAAGCATTTTAAGAACATATTTTAGTTTCTACTCATTATTGTTCAGCAAGTACCTTGCATTTATTGAAAAAATAGCTTCAGTGTTTCATAATGTAAACTATTCCTAAAATGTCACTAATTTTAGCTGCGCCAGTAACTCACAGTATAACTTGGGATAAGTTAATTTAAATGTCCAGCTATTTCCCATTTATCAAATGGGAACACTAATAACAATCATAATAATAACATATACTCTACCAGGTACATTGTGGTAAGGTATTTGCTTCTATTAATACTTCCATGACCTTGAGTGAGCTAGAATGTTTTCCTTCTTCCTCCCCATGAAATTAAGTTCATCTTTTTTACTGGCTTTGTTTTGAAAATCTTCCACCTAATTCTTTTTATACCTTTTCATCAGTATCAACTCAACATGAATGCACATACAGTATTATAGTAAACTACATTTGTTCACATGTTGCTCTGCTAAAGACCTATTTAATTGTGCATGGGTATAAGTGCTTTCTCCTAACTACATACATTGAAAGCCCCAAGGGCAGGCGTCTTGACCTTCTTGATCTCTCTCCACCACACTTATTACAGTTTTCTGCTCTGAAAAGCTACTCATCAAATTTGGAAAACTGGATATTAACAGAATCTTTTGCATCATTTTGTAAAATGCCAACTACAACTCTGGATGCATAAGCACATATGTGATTATCATTTGCAGATAATATTGATTATTTCTGAGCATGGGTGAGCCTGTGTAGTAGTCATAAGGAGTCATTTCCCTTGTTCTGTAGTATGCCACAAAGTCAGAGCCATGATAGAAGGAAACACAGAAAAAGATATGGTTTAGTCTATTCCTGATCTCTGTCTCTGCCTCTTTTAACCAGCTTGCTTTACAATTTTGTCATTTAAATTTTCCATGTGGCTTTGTTTTGAAAATCTTCCAAGTCTTCATACTTAGTGTTTCCTATTAATTCTGATTATTCTGTATTTCATTGGTTATTAGGTATTTATAGAGGGCCCAATATGTATTCAAATACACACACACACACACACACACACACACACACACACAGATAATTTTTAGAGATAAGGTCTCACCCTGTTGCCCATGTTGGAGTACTGTGGTGTGATCCTAGCTTACTGCAGTCTCCAACTCCTGGCCTAAAAGGATCCCCCTTCTTTGGCCTCCCAAGGTGCTAAGATTACAGGCATGAGCCAATGCACCCAGCCATGATACATATTTAATGTTAGGCTAAGGGTAATTGGAAAATCCCTATATAACAAGAAGTAGTTGGTAAGAAAATACAAAGCAAGAAAATAATTGCCTGCAGTGGTTTGCTTTGCATTTGGTTTCATAGGGTAACAATTTGAGGTCAATTCAAGATTTCTTTTCCTCTGGATAGATACCCAGTAGTGGGATTGCAGGATCAAATTGTAGATCTACTTTTAGTTCTTTGAGAACTCTCCATACTGAACTCTATAGAGGTTGTACTAATTTACAAACCCACCAATAGTGTATAAGTATTCTCTTTTCACTGCATCCATGCCAATATCTACTGTTTTTTGTACTTTTTAGTAATGGCCATTCTAATTGGAGTAAGATGGTATCTCATTGTGGTTTTAATTTTCATTTCCCTGATGATTAGTGATGTTGAGTATTTTTTCATATGTTTTTTTGCCATTTGCATATCTTCTTTTCAAAAATGACTATTCATGTCATTTGCCTACTTTTTAATGATTTTGTTTCTTGCTGAGTTTTTTGAGTTCCGTGTAGATTCTGGATATCAGTCCTTTGTCGAAACATAGTTTGCAAATATGTTCTCTCATTATGTAGTTTGTATATTTACTCTGTTGATTATTTCTTTTGCTTTGCAGAAGATTTTGAGTTTAATGAAGTCCCATTTGTCTATTTTTGTTTTTATTGCATTTGCTTTTGGAGTCTCAGTCATAAATTCTTTGCCTAGGCCAATGTCCAGAGGGTTTTTCCTAGGTTTTCTTCTAGACTTCTTAATGGTTTCAGGTCTTACATTTAATTCTTTAATCCATCTTGAGTTACTTTTTGTATATGGTGAGAGAAAGGTATCCAGTGTCATTGCTCTGCATAAGGTAATCCAATTTTTCCAGCACCATTTATTGAAAAGGTGTCCTTTCCCTCACTGTATATTATTGTTGACTTTGTCAAAGATCAGTTGGCTGTAAGTATGTGGCTTTATTTCTGGGTTCTCTATTCTGTTCCATTGATCAACATGTCTACTTTTATACCAATACCATGTTCTTTTGATTACTATAGCCTTGTGGTGTAACTTGAAGTTGGACAATATGATGCCTCCAGCTTGTTCTCTTTGACAAGCACCAATTTTGACAACCACCCATGGATGAAAGTACCTTTGCAGGAGTCTGGGTGTCCAGTGGGGAAGTTACAGGATACCATTAGAGCAAAAATTTAAAGAATAGATACATTGAAGAGGATAAAAAAGGCAGTTTGATTTATCTTTGTCACTCCTCCTCCAAAATGACATGGCTTAATGCCAAGAGATACCCCCTTGGCCCATGGTTTCTTCCACAGGAAAAAGTGAGAGCATAGGGACTGAGCCCCCAAGCTTCCTCAACCTTGAGATACTGCTCCACAGGCCAAATTTTTTTCTAGCTTCACTCAGAATAGTGAGGTGTTCAGCACAGTTGAATGGTTGAAAAAAGATAGAAGCAGGAAAGAGAGGTGGGGACTCACAGCAACCGGTGCTTAGAACCCAACAAAGGGCCTCAAGTCCTACAAATGTTTTGAGAATTCCATCAAAAAGCCTTCCTATGAGCTGCTTGGGAGACCTTGCCCGAATACAACTTTAACTGGCTCATATGCACCCCTAACACTCTGTGCACATCACCCACCTCCCTGACTGTGGCTGGATGCATGCACATGCTCCTGTGAACAGCAAGTGTGCATGTCTATAGATGACTTGTAAGCACACATAGACAACTGGCCCAACTCTGCAGATAGGAAGAAGACATACAACTTGAGCATTTCAAGGCACTGCCCTAAGGAAAACAAATGGTAGGCCTTTAGTACCTACTTTGGCTTTGTGGGATTGAGAGAAGGCATACCATTTTAAGAATTCTCCCTTAAGAGAGAGAACAAGAATGTGGAGTTGGAAAATCCATTGAAAAGTTCTGAGAGAGCCTCAGAATCCCTAGTTGGGCTGACTGGTGAAGGTGTTTCTCTCCTGTAGCCAGTCAATACAGACTGGAGGAGGTGACTACTTTTTCAAATGTAAAGAAAATAACCCAAGACTTCAAGGAACAAGAAAAACCAAGTAGACATGACACCATCAGAGGAATACAGTAATTTTCCAGCAACTGACCCCATAGAAATGGAGATCTTTGAATTGACTCACAAAGAATTTAAAATAATTGTTTTAAGAAAGCTCAGTTGTGTTTAGTATCTCTTTAACAGAGATAGACAACTCAACAAACTCAGGCACACAATACATGAAAACAATAAGACGTACAACAAAGAGAAGATGAAAAAGAACAAAACAGAAATTCTGAAATTGAAGAATATAATGAATGAATTAAAAAAATTCAATAAAGAGCATCAATAGCAGACTTGATCAAGTAGTAGAAATAATTTATTAACTCAAAGACAGGTCATTTGAAATCATCCAGTAAGAAGAGGAAGAAAGAGTGAAAAGGAACAAATAAAGTCTATGGAATGTATGGAACAATATCAAGAGAAATAATTTATGGATTATAGGAGTTCCAGAAGGAGAAGAAAGAGAAAGAAAAGGGAAAAAAAGCTTATGTAAGAAAATAATGACTGAAAACTTCCCCAATCTGGGTAGAGCTATGCAATTTCAACCAAAAGAGGATGCCACTGAGTCACATTATACTCAAACTACCAAAAATCACAGTCAAAAAGAGAATTTGAAAGTAGCAAGAGAAAAGCGATTTATTATATACAAGGGAACCCCCATTAGAGTATCAATGGACACCTCAGCAGAACTTTTACACAAGAAAATGGGATGATACATTCAAAATACTGAAATTTAAAAAAATTCCACCAAGAATACTTTACCCTGCAAAGTTGTGTTTCAGAAATGAAGGAGGGATAAAGATTTTCCCAGGCAAACAAAAGCTGAAGGAGTTCATCACCACTAGACCTGCCTTACAAGAAATTCTAAAGGAAGTTCTCTTAGCTGAAATGAAAGAATGCTAATTAGTAACATATGAAAGTATAAAACTCATTGGTCTAGGGAAGTGTATAGCAAATTCAGAATACTCTAATACCAAAATAATGGTATGCAGATCAATTTTAACCCAAGTATAAAGGTTAAAAGACAAAAATATTAAAAATAATGATGCTACAGTACTTATTGATACACAATATGAAAGGATGTAAGTTGTGACATCAAAAACATAAAATGGAGTGGCAGCAAAAGTGTAGAGTTTTTGTATGCTATCAAAATTACATTGTTTCAGCTTAAAATAGACTGTTATAACCATAAGATGTCTTTGTAAGCCTCATAGTAACCACAAAGCAAAAACATAGTAGATATACAAAAGAGAAAAGAAAGGAATAAAGCATATCACTAAAGAAAATCATCAAGTCACAAAGGAAGAGAGCAAGAAACAAAGGAACAACAAAACAGCTAGAAAACAATCAATAAAACAACAATGGTAAGTTCTTACTGATCAATAATTACTTTAAATGTAAGTAGATTAAATTCTCTAATTAAAAGACATAAAGTGACTGAGTGAATGAAAAACCAAGATCCAGCAATATGCTGCACAACAGACTCATTTCAGCTTTGAAGACACACATAGGCTGAAAATGAGAGAAATGAGGGGATAGAAAATCATATTCCATACAAAAGAGAACAGGGGAAGCTATACTTAAATCAGGCAAAATAGACTTTAAGTAAAAAGTACGAAAAGAGACAAAGAAGGTCATTATACAGTAATAAAGCAAGTCAATCAACAGGAGGATATAATAATTATAAATATATAGGCACCCAACAGTCAGCCACCTAAATATATAAAGCAGATATTAAATAATCTGAAGGGAGAGATTGATTGCAATATAATAATAGGAGGGGACTTCAATACCCCACTTACAACAATGAACACATCATCCAGACAGAAAATCAATAAGGAAGCCCTGGACTTGAACTACCCTTTAGACCAAATGGACCTAACAAAGAAATACAGAATATTCCATTCAATAGCAACAGAATGCACATTTTTTTTTTCAATTTTTTTTGAGACAGAGTCTCACTCTGTTGCCCGGGCTAGAGTGCTGTTGTGTCAGCCTAGCTCACAGCAACCTCAAACTCCTGGGCTCAAGCAATCCTATTGCCTCAGCCTCCCCAGTAGCTGGGACTACAGGCATGCACCACCATGCCCGGCTAATTTTTTCTATATATATTTTTAGTTGGCCAATTAATTTCTTTTTATTTATAGTAGAGATGGGGTCTTGCTCTTGCTCAGGCTGGTTTCGAACTCCTGACCTTGAGCAATCCACCCACCTCGGCCTCCCAGAGTGCTAGGATTACAGGCGTGAGCCACCGCGCCTGGCCAGAATACACACTCTTCTCAAGCACACATGGACCATTATCCAGGATACATCATATGTTAGGCCACAATCCAAGTCTTAACAAATTTAAAAGGATTGAAATTATATCAAGTATCTTTTCTGATCACAACAATATGAAACTAGAAATCAATAGCAAAATGAATTTCTGAAAATCCACAAATACTTAGAAATTAAGCAACATGCTTCTGCATAACCAATGAATCAAAGAAGAAATAAAAAGAAAAATAAAAACGTATCTTGAGGCAAACAAAAATGAAACATAACAAAACTTATGGAATTCATTGAAAGCAATTCTAGGAAGGGAGTTTATAGCAATATGTGCCTACATAAAGAAAGAAGAAATATATTTCCCATACAAAACTAACTTTATACCTCAAAGAACCTGAAAAAGAACAAACTAAGACCGAAGTTAGCAGAAGGAAGGAAATAACAAACATTAGAGCAGAAATAAATGAAATAGAGACTAGAAAAACAATAGAAAAGATCAACAAAACTAAGAGTTGGTTTCTTGAGAAAACAAAATTGACAAACTTTTAGCTTGACTAACCAAGAAAAAGAGAGAAGACTTAAATAAATAAAATTATAATTGAAAGAGTAGACATTACAACTGATACCACAGAAATACAAAGGACCATAAGAGACTATTATGAGTTATTATATTCCAACTGGATTACTTTCATGCCCCAATTGGATAACCTGGAAGAAATGGATAAATTCCTAGACACATACAACCTACCAATAATGAATCATGAAGAAATAGGAAATCTGAATAGACAAATAATGAATTAGGAGATTGAATCATCAGTCAAAAATTTCCCAGGAAAGAAAAACACAGGACCTGATGGCTTTGTTAGTGAATTCTACCAAAAATTTAAAGAAGAATTAATACCAATCATTCTCAAACTGTTCAAAAAAATTGAAGAAGAGGGAATACTTCCAAACTCATTTTATGAGCCTAGCATTACCCACATCCCAAAGTAAGGCAAAGACATTGCAAGAAAAGAATATTATAGGCCAGTAACCCAGATGAAGATAGATGCAAAAGTCCTCAATAAAATACTAGCAAACCAAATTCAACATTGAACGGTAATTCGCTATAATCAAGTGAAAATAAATGGAAAGATATCCTGTGTTCCTGGATTGGAAGAATTAATATTGTTAAAATGTCCATACTACCCATAATAATCTACAGATTCATTGCAATATCTGTCAAAATTCCAATGACATTTTTTCAGAGAAATAGAAAAAAAATCTAACTTTCATATGGAACCAAAAAGACCTAGAATAGCTAAAACAACCCTGGGTAAGAACAACAAAGCTAGAGGCATCATACTATCTGATTTCAAATTATATTACAAAACTAAAGTAATAGAATTAATATGGTACTGGCATAAAAACAGACACATAGACCAATGGAATACAATAGAGATCCCCGAAGTAAACCCATACTCATATTGTCAACTAACCTTTCACAAAGTCACCAAGAATACACAATTTGGAGGGGATAGCTTCTTCAATAAATGGTGTTGGGAAAACTGGATATCCATATGCAAAAGAATGAACTAATGAACTAAGAATGAACTATTGTCTTACACCATACACAGAAATAAACTCAAAATGCAATAAAGACTTAAATGTAAGACCTAAAACCATACAATTCCTAGAAGAAAACATAGGGAAAATCTCCCTGATACTTTGAATGTGACATCAAAAGCACAAGCTACAAGAGTAAAAATAAATAAATAGGACTGGATTGAACTGAAAATTTTCTGCACAGCAAAGGAAACAATCAACAAAATCGAAAGACAACCTATAGAATAGGACATACTTGCAAACCATGTAATCAATAGGGGTTAATATGCAAAATCCATAAAGGGGCTTACACAATTCAATAGCAGGAAAAACCAAATAACTTGATTAAAAATTGGGCAAAACACCTGAATAGACAATTCTCAAAAGAAGACATATGAATGTCCAAGAGGTATATGAAAAGTTTCTCAACAGTACTAATTTTCAAGGAAATGCAAATCAAAACTATAATGAGATATCACGTCACATCTGTTACGATGGCTATTATCAAAAAGTCTTAAGCATTGGTGAGGGTGTGGACAAAAGGGAACCTTTAAAGATACACTATTGGTGGGAGTGCAGATTGGCATAGCCAGTATGGAAAGCAGTATGGTTGTTTCCCCCAAAATTAAAATTACCATATGATTCAGCAATTCCACTTTTCTGGGTATATATCCAAAGAAAATGAAATCAGTATGTTGGAGAGATATCTGCCCTCTCATGTTTACTGCAGCATTATTCACAATAGCCAAGATATGGAAAAAACCTAAGTGTCCATCAGTGAATGAAGGAATAAAGAAAAGGTGGTCTATATATAATACATTTACAGTGGAATATTATTCAACCACAAAAAGAATAAAAATTTGCCATTTGTAACAATGTGGGTGAACCTGGAGGACAATACACCAGGCACAGAAAGACAAATACTGCATGATCTCACTTATGCGTGGAATCTTAAAAAATAGAACTCATAGAAGTGGAGAGTAGAATGGTGGTGTCAGGGGTTGGAAGGTGGGGAAAATGCACAGATGTCAGTCAAGGGTACAAACTTTCAGTCATAAGATGAGTAAGTTCTAGAGACCTAATATACAGCATAATCGCTAGAGTTGACAATAATATTTGATGCTTGAAATTTGCTAAGAGAGTAGTATCAAATGTTCTTACCACACACACAAAAAGGTAATACCATGGAGATGATTGATATGTCAATTACCTATATTGTGCTAACCATTTCACCATGTGTGTATATATATATATATATATATATCAAAATCACATTGTACACCTTAAATACATACAATTTTTATTTGTCAATCATACCTCAATAAAGCTGGGGGGCGGGATAATCCCCTTTTCTGCACTTTTCCAAATCTTTTGCTACTTTTTTTCTTCCTGTTGGTCACCTGATCTTTCTGATTACTCATTGCCAGCGCACATCTCTTTCTTCCTGTTCCCTCCTCTCTTTCTTGAGTCTCCTTGCATTTGAAAGGATTAGGAAGCCACACTGCTAATGCCATGTCCCAGGGAGGATGTAGGAAAACAGGAACTCATATAGTACTGGTGACGGTGTAAACCAGTACAACCAATTGGAGATCAAAGATGGTCAGACCCTGTTTCTAGGTGTCTGCCCCAATAATAATTGACAGTATTGACAATTGACACCTAGAAAGAGGTGCCTTACTATGTGCAAGACTCTGTTCTTGCTGCTTTATTCTCTTGAAGGAGGTGCTACCATTATCCTGTTATGGATGAGGAAACTGAGGTGCAGAGAAATTCAGTAACACACGCAAGGTCACACTGTTGTGATTTTTGTCGTGGAGCTAAGATTTGAATTAGAGCAGCTAGGCTCCAGACCACCAACCTCTGCTAGCAGAAACTCATGCCCCAGGGGGGAATGTTTATAAATGTTCTCTGCAGCATCACCTCGAGTAATAAAAAGGTGTGAACAGCTTAACTGCCCCTTCAAAAGGGAATGGGTGGATATACCCATGGACTATTGTTTAGGAATTAAAATGAGTGAGCCAGATCCACAAATATCAACATGGATGAATCTCAAAAAGAAAATCTTGCAGGAAAAAAGATCAAGGTTCAGCAAGACATATACAATAACACCATGGATACAAAACTTTAAAACATATGAAACAATAATACATAATTTATAGGTAATTACATATATATTAGTTAAAAATCTTAGATGTGAATGATATAGATCAACTGAAAGATGTCTTATCTGGAGGGATGGATAGAGGAAGTAGGAAGGAATGGGGGTAATTTTCTCTGTAGTTGTAACATTTAAACACAAAAGAGAAAGCTGATGAAAGCAAGGCAAAATGTTAACATATGTTTAATCCAGGTACTGGGTATATAAATATCATATTATTTTTTGGTTCTTTTCCTATATGTTTGAAATATTTTATATAAACAATTTGAAGACACTTAAAAAAAGAAATGAGATATTAGCCAAAACCTTTTGGGGAGGGACCATCATTTTTGTGGCTTTTTAAGTCAAAACAAGCAATTCTTGTGTGCCGATTGAGTGCCTGGTATTGCAAGGGAATAAAAAAGAAGGAAAAGGATTCTTTGTGGGAGTCTAGAATTTAGTTAAGGCTACAGAGCCAGACCCATGCAATAACTAGGAAACAACTTACACATAGGCCAAGAATTGTGAGGCACAACCTACCCGTGCTGGAGGAACTTCACCTGAGAGGTTTTAGCAGCTGGGCTATGATCAATGCTCCAGAAGAAAGATAAATTTATTGGGCTAGTCTTTGACCTATGTCTGGCCCTTTGAGTATGATCCCTGGTGTGAGTTGAGCTGGGACTCGGCTCTTGAGAAGTAGAGCACAGGAAACACCTTCGTTATCCACCCACATTGACAGCCTGTCTCCCATGTAGAGCAGCCAAAAACGTAATTTTACTATTTTGTAGCCAGCTCTCTGTTTATACATCTCATGTCCATAGATTTGATGTAATGAGAGCCTAGAGATAATACCTAAGGTATTTATTGACCAACCTCATTCTGACTGTGTAATATTTGTTATTTATTTAGCTCTCTAAATGTACACAGTACTTGACAAATATGTAGAAAGACAAGTTTCCTGCCCTGGGGAGTTTATGTTCCAGTGCAGACAAACAGAACAGAAGGAGTGGGATCTTGACTTGGGGAAGACTTGGCAGGTAGGGAGAGGCTGGCTGGGTAGGAGAGAAGGGAACCTGAAAACTCTGGAAAAGTAAGGATGGGAATGTGGAGGGAATGGAGGACTTTAAAATTCCTTTAAAAGTAAGTATGATGTTTAGATGGTATAATGCCCTTGAAAAAACTGGGAGTAGGGGAAAAGATTAAGATGAACAAATCTGCTTGCAGCCATAGCAAGATTAGTAGCAGAAGCATTGGTACTTTAGCAGCCGCTACAATGTATTGAAGCTACCATTTGCCAGGCTATAGTGCGATGGATCTATGCCGAACTCCTTGTATACAGCGCTGCACCAATTCTGAAAGGCTGATTTTAGTGTCATTACTTTACATATGTGGAAATTGAGGTTCAGTGAAGTTAGGTAACTTGCCCAAAGCGACACAACTAGTAGGTAGATGAGCATGAATTCAAAGTCAGATTTGACTCCATAGTCCATGCTTTGTACCCTACAATCCCCTCAAGGCAAAGAGAGTATCAAGGAATGAGGAACAGCCAGGAGGGTTAGAACATAGACTAATTGCACACTCTGAGCAGCAATAAATGTAACCACCTCAGCATTTAAGGGAGTAAATTTCCTCATGTGAGAAAAAGTAGAGTCACAACTGGTAGGTTAAATGACTGAATGAATTGCATTTATCTCTAGGAAATAAAAAAAGAAAATTCTGTTGAGCCTATGCCAGTGTCCTAGGAGAGCAGTCAGGGAGTGGAAAGATATGATATGACCGTAGTGAAAACCAGCAATGAGGAAGCTTTAGAATAAGCTTCAAAATTCCTCAAGAAGTGAACATTTAAGAGCTCTGGATCTGCAAGTACATAAACACACTTTTCATTCTTGAGTTTGTGATCAGGCTGTTTTGGCTGCTTGCCTCTTCGTCCCTCGACTGCACAAGGTTCCACTGGCATGGAAATCAGTCTATTTCTGTTTATCTATCGATCCATCGCTATCTATTATCAATCTATCTATCTAATCGTCTCCCACTTCTTTCCCAAAAAGATTTAAAACAACTTTTAATAAAATATATCTACTCAATAAGTTTAATACAAGTAAAATGTTGGCTGGGTGCAGTGGCTCATGCCTGTAATCCCAGAACTTTGGGAGGCCAAGGCAGGAGGATTGTTTGAGGCCAGGAGTTTGAGACTAGCCTGGGCAACATAGTGAGACCCTGTGTCTACAAAAAATAAATTAAAAAAATTAATCAGGTGTTGTGGCACATGCCTGTAGTCCTAGCTACAGGGGAGGCTGAAGCAGGAGGATTGCGTGAGCCTGGGACTTGGAGGTTGCAGTGAGCTGTGATTGTGCCTTGTATTCTAACCAAGGGGACAGAGGGGACAGTCTCAAAAAAAAAATTAAAATGTTTAAAAATTACTCCTTACTCCCACTTAACCATCCATTCATCCAACTCCTACTCATATTTTAAGACCCAACTCAAAATTCCTAATCAATCTCATGCTTCTATCTTATCTTACCACTGTTCCATGTACATACATTTATGATAGCATTTATTACAGTATCTTATAGTCAGTTGTTTCATGTAAGTTTTCTCCTTTGGGGCTCTCTCTACCCTACTACAGTCTGTTACTATCTATCTCAAGAAACCAATCCTGAGGAAACAAAGCAATTCTGGATATATAGATACTAGATTACTAGGAAGTTGCTAAGGGTAACTTCGGTATTTTCATAATCTTTTGAGACATCTCATAAAATGTTTCTTGGTGCAGAAGCAAAATACTGATGTGAATGGAGCCACAATCTGACCAAGTCGGTATGTTTTGTATCTTAAATTCTTGAAGGGGGTAGTTAAATCCTACACTCAGAGTTTGAGGAAGATTGCCTGCTTCAGCAAGTTTAGATGCCAGGAGAAAATGGTACCACTCAATGCAAGAGGGCTTCAATCAGGCAAAAATTTTAGCTTTCCTATTGCAACATACGGTGTCATCCCCAGGATGAGTGCTAAGACAGTGATTATTTTGGCCATTAGCAGGGCAACAGTCAAAGGCAACAGTTTTATCTCGAGCTTTCCACAGAGAACAGAAAGCAGTCACCCAAGTCATGTAAAGGTGTTTGAGTGCCAAATGGTTTGAGAGGTGATAATTGGCATCATGTGTTTATTTCAACAAAAAAGTGGAGAGAAAATTGCTCTAATCTGGTAATTTCTGCTTTCCCTAGAAAATAGAGCTTCTGGAGGAATTAGCAAGGAGATATCTAGGCACACAGAAAAGAAATAATAAAGCTCTGCCTACAAAGAAGGCTAGTAATAGCTATTATAATAGGCACCATTGACTTAGAACCTTGTGTTCCTAATTTTCATTCCCATTTTTGATCCTAATTTGTGCTCATCATAAAAAGATTCAGTATTTAGGTGCTGAATTCTGTAGCTTCCCATTTATTTCCTATAAAGTTAAATTTAAACTACTCAGTTCTTCATCAATCACATATATTTATTCATTGACTACTGCAAGGAAGGAATGAGCCAGGTGTTGTAGCACAAATAAAGTAGCACATGACTGTACAGGCATTTGTAGGATTTCTTTTTGGCTGTTCAGTGATCAAGCTTCTACCTACGTCTGGGAATGCCCCAGTGTGTGGTTCTGGAGAGATGGAAGTAGAATGGGGCAGGTGTCCCTAGTAGCATTTGAACTGATTGAGGATGGTACCCAATGAATACTGATTAAGTCAGGCTGAGATCACCCTGCACTATCTGCTGATATTTCACAGGGCACCATCCTTGGCACTGTCTTGTCAATTTGACTATCACTGAAGGCATGTAATCAAAATCTGAGCAGATAGTAAATACAATATATTAGGTAGCAGATTCTGAATCTAAAAATCATCTCCACAGCCATTAATGATGACCTGAATCAAATAAAATGAATTTTAATAACAATTCATATAAAGCACTAAATTTAGGTTCGAAAAATCAATACACAAGGACAAGATGGGAGAGAGCTCGCTGAGAAGCAATGAAGGGGAAAAAAACTAATTTATCTGACTATACGTTTTATTGAAGTCAATAGTGGCCACTAAAAAAAAAAGTGATGTAATTTTAGACTGCATTAATGGAAGTATGCCACATAGTTGTACCAAGCCATGAGAGACTTTATCGAATGACCTATTGAAATGCATTTTCACTGGGCCTACCACTTCCCTCTTCGACCGCCTTAGCACCACTTGAGAAAGAAAAGCAGCCCCTGGCTTCCTGCTTCATGCCAGGCCCAGTGAGTGAGGCCTTGGTGTTGCCGGCTGGCCTGGCACTCGCAACCAGGTCTTGGTTTCCCACCGTTGGACATAAACCATCTCACAGAACATGACCATCAGACAAAACCGCTCTGTGACCAGGAGGGATCAAGACAATGACTCTGTCATCATGTCTGAACACAGACAATACATGAACAGCATCCAAGCCACAAATTACCAAATGTTCCTCTCTCCTGGCTAAGGTGATGGACTGACTCTTCTAATTATAGGTTCATTCTTGCTCTAGTCTGCCTGTCCTATAGATAAGATTTATCGAGATACCTGGTCATAGAATTGCCTCTACTTTCTGACAGCACCCAATCTAAAATGAACTTACCACTTTTCTAGAGCCTCCCCAAATCGCCCAACCAAAGTCTAAATTTTATAATAGATTCTTCCTAATATCCTCCTCCTGAGGTGCCCCATGGCTTCCCCATAGTGAGTGCTATCCCTCACTGCAATGAGGAATAAACACCCAGCTTATTCAATTACAGTTGTGTTCCTGGTGGCCTTGGCTGGAGGTGTTGTCACTCTGTCAGAAAAGAATGAAATGGTGTTCTACACACACACACACACACACACACACACAGATTTATTATTAATATTTTCACTTTGGCTCTGGGGCCTCTTACACAGGTGTCCACAGTCACAGAATCCTGTTAGTATTTTCTCCAGTGAGGATCCGGAACGGCCCCTGGCTTTCCTAACAGGAGGAGATGGCTTCTCTCCCCTGTGCATGAGCACAGCTGTGTTCCTGCTGATTCAGGCACTAATGGTGAAACCTGAGGCAGAGTCTCCACTATCCTGGCCTTGTGTCCCTCAACAGAAGTCTTCTGCTTGTGCTGCTGTCACCACATCCAGTGATGCTTAAAGTGGCATAAGGAAACCACTTGGCTTGCGGTGAGTGTGGTGTCTGGCTCTGGGAGAGCAATTCTTCTCTTGAGTCCTGGGCAAGCCTGGCTTATGGGCTGAGGCCAGGGGTGGGATGGAGATAAAAGCTTTTCTCTTCTCTGCAGTACCCAGTTAGAACCAGACTCACTGAACCAGACCCAGCATTACAAATATTGTATTCATATGTAGCTTGATATATTCATTTAGTTTCGGGGAACGTCAATGTTTCCTTGGCACTGGATTCTATTTGCACTTAAAGCTTATGATCTTTTTTTTTTTGCTACCAGTTTATTAATACATACTGTTGCCTCATACATTATCACAGACTTTCTCTTTCCATTTAATTTAATAAATATTTATTCAGCACCTACCGTAGAGCTGTGAGAATACAAAGATGAATCAAATATAACTCTGACCTTAAGTAGTATAGAATCCTGAAAAGAGGATCAGACATGTACATAAGTAACTGGGTGTTACCCTTTCAGCCAACAAATATTTATTATGTGACTACTCGTTTAGAGGAGTTTGAGGATAATGATCTATTTATTGAGTACCTTCTATGTGTGAGAACTGATCAAGAAACTTTACCTGGATATTTCCCTTAATCCTCAGAACGACCGTCTGAGATTGATCTTGCTGTCACTCCGTTTTGCAGATGAGATAGCTGTGGTCATGACATACTAATAACTTGCTAAGATCCTGGAGCCCGTTAAGTACTAGAACTAGGATTCAAACCCACACAATCTGACTTTGGACCTGTGCCCTTAACAAACACTTGTCATTTGTGTTTTGTCATTCTTTTGGTCCACAGTTTTTTGGAATGCTGTTGATCTCTGAGAACTTCTGCTTTGGGGAAGCTTAGAAAAATTATAATGCAGTCTGACATTTTAGGAAATATTTGAGTCTTTTTCCTGCAGTTACTTCATCTAGGAAGGAGCACATGGCAAACCCATAGGCACCAGAGCAGACCCTGGAGTCTGCAGCTATGACTGTACTCCCGTTGTTCTATGTATTCTGTACAGTCTTGGGAGGTTATTTTTAATGCAACATGCCAGAGTGGCATGTTGAAAGATCCATAGTAACCAGCTAACAGTAACAGCAGGGCCTGCCAAGTAAAAGTTCCGTAAATCAGTCATAAACGCAGCTACAAAATCAGGGCCAGCGTCGTGTGCATGAGGGAGTGTCTTTGGAGAAGGCACAATTCATGCACAATTTCATGGGATCTCCTCGAAATTTCGTGGAGTAAAGAGCTCTTGTGGCAAAAAAAAAAAAAAAAAATGTTTTTTAAGGGAAGAAAGGATAAAAAGTCTTCCTGTAACTTTACTCCAATGGAGAACTTTCTCCCATGCCGTCAGGTAACGCAGAGAAGCGAAGGAAAAGACGCTCAGAGTAATGAGTGCTTCAGATACCAAGTGTCCTCCTCTCACATGTTTTTAATATTTTTGGAATCATTCCTTTTCCACTGCCATAACCCACGTGCAGGCCTTAATAACTTGGTGTACCATAAAGCCTCATTGCTTTGATCTATCCTCCCTCAAATCTAGCAAATTTACAACAGTAATAATCACCTCATGCAGAATTTTGAACATCATACTTATCTTTGGAGTGAGAATTTTACAAGGAGATCCCAAGTGCTACCAAACCAAATAAAAGCTCACAATTTGAAACACTAGGGGCTTTCTCCTATGATAGACTTACAGCAAATTCTTTGAGGGAGTAAGATTCTTTACATGGGGTTTGAGAATTGTGAGGCTTTGGGATAAGGACTTTCTTGCAGGCAACAGGTACCATCACCAATGAATACTAACAAATCATGTGTTACTTTTGAAAACTCGGAGAAATCACCCTTCCTGATTTGGTGCCCTGCTATTACAGGGGGTCTGGGCATAGCAGACCATTCATCACTGACAGAGAATGTTACACAAGTATGAAATAACACCACGGCAGGAAATTGGAACATTGATCATTTAATGCTCAATAAAAAATTTAATCTGTGCTTCCAGGAGTGGACTACGATGCCCCTCTCCTGCAATGCTCCTTTGGACGTTACAAATGGCTGGCGCTCTCCTTGCTTACCTATTCGTTTGCAAATCACTACCCTCCTGGTAGAGGGAGATGTTGTGGGGCCGGTAGAAGGAAAGGACTGGAGAAACCTGAAGGGAAAACTTTTGGAACGATGCCACTTGAAGAGCAATTTGAAATTAGATAAAACCCCTTTGCCTATATGATCTAGGTTATTGGGGAAATGTGATTTAGCTAACAACGGTACAGAAACATTGGTTCTGGTCAACCAAGGTGTGGCTGTGTAACCCAGAGGGCTAGAGACAAGTTTCAGTAGAAAGCTCTTTCCAAGATGTTTTTTTCAGGATGTCTACCTTAGATTGGGAATTCTCCACTTCGGGTTTTCTCCTAGAGTGAGATTCTTGTTGGACAGAAGGGAGTTATGAGGCTGATTTTTCTGTTTACCATGCAAGTTTTTATTTCAAGAGTGTTAGTACTTTGAACACTTTCTCTTCTTTCTTTCTTTTTATTGTGGTGAAATATTCATAACACAAAATTAACCAGTGTAACCATTTTTAAGTGTATAATTCTGTGGCATTAAATATACTCACATGTTGCACAGACATCAGCCCTATCCATTTTCAGAACTTTTTCATCATCTCAAAGAGAAAGTCTGTACCTGTTATACAGTAACTGCCCATTTCTCCTTTCCCCAGCCCCCGGTAACCTCTATTCTATGTACCGTCTCTATAAATTTGCCTATTCTAGGTATCTCATATAAGCGGAATCATACAATATCTGTCCTTTTGTGTCTGGCTTATTTCGCTTAGCATGTCTTCCAGGTTCATCCGTGTTGCAGCATGTATCAGATTTTCATTCTTTTTTACGGCTGAATAATATTCCATTGTATGTACATACCACATTTTGTTTATCTATTAATGGAGATTTGGGTTGGGTTGTTTTCACCTTCTGACTCTTGTGTATAATGTGGCTGTGAGCATTAGTGTACAAGCATTCGTGTGAGTCCCTGCTTTCAATTCCTTTGGGTATATACCTAGCAGTGGAACTGCTCAGTCATATGGAAATTCTTTGTTTAACTTTTCGGGGAAATTTGGATACTTTTAAAGAGAGTATAAATTAAAGAGGGAAACATTTCAGTGGCTGACCTTTCCAAACCCAAATGAGGAGCATTAATGGGATTTAGCAAAATAAAACAAAATAAGAAAATGATTGGTGACCCTGTCATGAGCAATTTGGGTGAAGGGGTAGAGACAAAACCAAGCATGTTTAAGATGGGAAATCCCTGCACATGCTTAAGTGCTGGTGGGAGATCGGAAAGGGAGGGGATAATCAGCAGAGTGAGCTCTCCAAGAAGGCAGGAAAGGGCAGTGGTGGGAGTTGCCTCAGCCTCCTTTGAGGATCTGCCTCTTCATAATGAAAGAGGCGAGGACAGCTTCAGGTGCAAATAAGCTTAATCATTCAAAGATACTGAGCTGGGCATTGTACGGGGAGACAAAGTGAAACACTACTTGGGTTTTATCATGCATAGCACAGTGGAGGAGGGAAGGCTTGAACCCCCAAACTGAAAATAGGGCAGAAAGTGCCAAATGTTGCAAGGGAAAGATACAGAACAGGCATTGTGACCTCCAGCAGAGGGAGAAAGTACTTCCAGCTGTGGAGGAAGACCAAAAACAAGGAAAGCCTTTACCATAACTATTTGGAATGGGATTTGAGATCTGGATAGGCGTTGACATCTGGCAAAGGTCATGTTTCCCAAACTGTGTTCTAGAGGATACTCAGGTATTCTATGAAAAATGGGAATGATGGTCAAATTAATTTAGAAAGTACTATATATAGGAAAGCCATATTGCACAATGTGGGACATTTTTAAAAGCTAAAAGAGATGCTGTTAATCATGACTGGACAACAGCTATGATTGGGATTGTCCTAGGCAAACTGAGATGAGTGGTTACCTTAATTCTACACCATGTTCCCCCTTTGGAGATTTAAATGAATATTAGGATTTTAAAAGGTTCTGAGAGGTACTACAGTAAAGAAACCTGTTTTATACCGTTAATACAGCAGTTCCCTAATTTATTTGACCATGGAATCCCTACCCTACTTCCCACCCCCCCCTTTCCTGGAGGAGTAATTATTAACACTTAATAAAGGCTCCAAAGACAGAGAGGAATCAGGAAGGATTTGGTTTGGCATAAAGAAAGCAAGGGAAGATGAGATTAGAAAGGTGGGTTGAACCATATCCTAGAAGCCTTTGAGAGCCAGATTTAGAAAGTTTACTTGATGAAAGCCTTTCTTCATAGGAGCAAATGGTGTACATGCCTACAACTCAAAAATAATTTCAAAGAATCATGATTTTCAAGAGGATAAAATGGTATGTTTTTCCTTGCTTTCCTATTTCTGTTCCTTGTTTAATCTCTGAGATTTGGAGAGATGAAAACCTCCAATTTAGGGGCTTTCTTCCATTCATAAGGTATTAAGGGTTGAGACTTAAAACTGAAGTCATCTTCTTCTCTTAATCTGGTTCCATTTGTGAGGTCTAAAGGATAAAGGGATGAGGGGAATACCTACACTTTGAAAACAAAGTCATCTAGATTTCATTTGCTATTGTGGGTGCTACATTTTAAGACGCAGATTTGAATGCAAAGAGTTAGTACGGTCAGAGCAGCTTGGTAATAGAGGGAAGATCAATGATTATTATTATATGACCACAGTTGCACTTTTCTTAACTAGAGGTCACATATCTGGCAACCTGATTTATTAGACAACAGACACATAAGAAGCAGGAATATTAAAAATAAACTTCTTGAGAAGTTATGGCACAAACTCTGTATACACTAAGGGCCGCAGAAAATTTTCAGAAAGTCTTATTTATTATTTGTAAAGCCTTACTTATTTGCACACACACTTCCAGTAAATTAAATGACCCAGATTTCTAGTGTACAATAAATTTAACAGCAAATTAAAAGGCAAGGAGAAATGAACAGTGGTAGGTACACTTAAGTGAGAAGGGAAAGTGTAATACCATAAAAATTCAATGTAAGGACTAACATGGTGTAAGGTTCTAAAGGCACATTAGAGGCAAAAAGTCCACCAAATCTCAACAGTACCCTCTCAGGATACCATTAGGTTATACCGTAGAATCATACTTATTTATAAGGCTTATTTTTGATTCACCAGAAGATATTAAAGCATGTATTATTATTCTGTTTAAGATGGTGAGAGAGCATGTATGATATTTTGGAAAGATTTCAATCCAACATGCTTGTGATTTTAAAAGTCTGGTCACTTAAAAGTTCTGTTATCTAGAGTAGTCAATATATAAATCTGATATTCCATCCAGCTGCCTTTTCCTTTAGAAAGAAGTTCATTGTCAATTTTTTTTCCAGCTGCATTTCATATCAATTATTAATCCTGTAGATAAAAGAGGATCAACATGGCAACAAAGTATTTTGAAGTAGACTCTTGTGATTTGAAGATTAAATAAATCATTAAATTAAATTACTACATAATCAAATGTTTATGACTGTTTAAAGTTGGCCAGCCAGTGGCACTCTGTAAAGGGATACCGGTTGAATAATGTCATAAAATACAGCAGCTAAACTCTATCTTATCACCTTAAAAGCCATTTGTATAGTCCTTACATGGGGATGTTAGCTGTTCAGGTTGGCGGACAACAATTGTGTGTGTCAAGAAGCAGCTGTGACATTATATCAGCTGCTTTCCAGGAAGTAGAGGGCCAACAGTGCAGCCCACAGGGAGCTATTATTTTCCTTAATACTTGATTTTGGAGTGTTTTTGTCCATTTTAAAGGCACTTGGCAATTTTTTACCTCATCAAAAAGTGGGAGAAAAAAGACCAAATAAAGCTGTCTGTAAGGCAAACTTAAGTAGAATTTGGAAGTTCTGGAAAAATAACACTAATGCTCAGTTTGCCACTGTTAAAAATAATAAAGCACAGTTCATAACATGTGTCTATCATCCTTATTTCTTGGCAAACAATAGCATTTCCACTTCCAAATTGAGCTAGGCAGCTGAAGAGTAAATCATAATTAGAAAAGTACATTTCCTCTCTGGTAATCTGAACATGCCAAGATTTATCACTCTTATCTCATAACTTAATGTGGTTTGCTTTCATCCATTCTTTCTTTATCAGAAATACAGAGGGATTTCTAAAAAAAATAATAATAAAAAAGACCTGTCTCTAATATATTAGCAAACTCTGGAATTTTTAAACTAGTTTTAAAGGCTACTTTAAAAGCATGTAGGACATTCTGTTCACTAGTAACTTGAATAGGAAAAAACAAGCAAACCAACCAAACTTATTGAATGGCTTAGAGGGATTAAGGCTGCCACTCCATGACAGAGGTTGTAAGAGACACAAAATTGGTCCAATCCATGCAATTTGATATTTAAAAAGAGTAATAGAATTTTAGGGGTTGAAGGAATCCAAGTGTGTGGTCCTGGACCGGCAGCCAGTGGCATCACCCAGGAGTCCGATAGAATCACAAATTCATGGATCTCATCCTCCTAGGACACCTGAATCTGAATCTCTATGAGTAGAGCACAGGAATCTGTGTTTTATAAAACTCTCCAGGTGATTCTGATGTGTGCTAAAGTTTGACATCCACCTGTTGACTGGCTGTCTTCTCTGACATCATTGCTGAGTGTCATTGACTCTATTTTGAATGTATAGAGGGACATTCATTGTCTTCCAAGGCAGCCCATGCCATATTTGGACAGCTTTGACTTTTCTGAGATCAATCTTCTGAATATTGAGCTGGTAATAGTGTCCCCGAACCTCTCTTCTATGGCCCTGATTCTGCTCATTAGAAGCTGCACAGACAAGCTCAGTGGTTAACAGCACAGACAGGTTCTGGGTTTGAATGCTAGCTCTGCCATTAATGCATGTGTGACTTTGGACAAGTTATCTGACCTCTCTGAGCTTGTTTCCTCATCTATAAAAGAAGGTTTATATTAGTGTCTCCCTTATAGGGTTGTAATGAGGATTAATTGAGATAATGCATATACTTACAACAGTGATGATCATTATTCTGTTAGTAAGTGATGACTCTTTAAAATTTTAAAGACAGACTCCTCTGAGAGACAGAGATTCTCCTCTGTCTCTGAGACGGACTCCTTGCTTCTGTGCAAGGTTGATGTCCCCAGTTTTTCCACCATGAATATTATAACGTGTTTTTGGATCCTCTCACCATTCTGATTGGTTTTCTCTGAATGCCCTTCAGTCTGTATATCAATGTCCCTGCCAAAATGTGGCTCCCAAAATGGAAGGAGTCTCATATTCCATTTGCACAGGTGAACACCACTGTGGCCTATTTACTTAAGAGACAGGGTCTCACTCTGTCACCCAGACTGGAGTGCAGTAGCCCAATTATAGCTCATTGCAACCTTGAACTCCTGGGCTCAAGCAATCCTACCACTTCAACCTCCGAAGTAGCTGAGGTTACAGGCATGCGCCACTATGCCTGGCTAATTTTTTTAAGTTTTTGTAGAGGTGGGTCTCCTTATGTTGCCCAGGCTGGTCTCAAACTCCTGGTCTCAAGTGATTCTCCTGTCTTAGCCTCCCAAAGGGCTGGGATTACAGGCATGAGTCACCACACCTGGCAGACCTCTTTTTTTAAAAATACATTCTTCTGTCAATGTAGTCAAACTTAGCTATTTTGATAGCTGTTTCATCTTGTGGATTCATGCTAACCTTGCTTTCAACTAAAACACTAAGACATTAAAAAAATTTTTTTAAATTTTTAATTATCATGGGTACATAATGGTTGTTTATCTTTATAGGGTGCATGTGATGTTTTGATACAAATATACAATATGTATTAATCAAATCAGGGTAATGCGGATATCCATCACCTCAGACATTTATCATTTGTGTTAGGAACATTCCAATTCTACTCTTTTAGTTATTTTAAAGTATACCCCATCTTATCGTCGATTATAGTCACTTTGTTGTGCTATCAAATATAGTTCATTCTAACCATATTTTTGCACCCATTAACTATCCCCACTCTATCTCCCCTCCCTGCTACCCTTCCCAGCTTCTGGTAACCATCATTCTACTCTCTGTCTCCGTGAGATCAATTGTTTTTAATATTTAGCTCCCACATATTAGTGAGAACATGTGAGATTTATCTTTCCGTGCTTGGCTTATTTCGCTTGACATAATGTTCTCTAGTTCCATCCATGTTGTTGCAAATGACAGTATTTCATTCTTTTTTACAGCTGTATAATAATCCATTGTAAAACACTGAAGTCTTTTAAAATAAATATTATTTTCAATTACACAAATGACACATGTTCAATAAGCAAAAAGAGAAAAATAATGCTAGCAATAACCATTACAGAAATAACTATGATTAAAATTTTGGGATTTCCCTTTATAGACTGTAAAAACATGATATTAGATAGTGAATGTTTTGGAACACAGCCAACAGCACAGACTTGGGAGCCTGAGCAGCCTCTATTTAAATCCTGGGTAGCTGTGTAACAGTTTGAAAAATTGTATAATCACTCCTAATCCCATTCCTCACTGGTAAAATGGAAATAATGACATCTACCTTGTTAGCTGATGTGCGATTTAAATGAGATACCGTTTGTGAACCACAAAACAAGACCTCAAAAAATGGCATTTTTATCAACTCATCATCATCATAATTACATGAATGACATGTATATTTTACAAAAAAGAATGATATCTTTTGATTTGATATCAGCTTTTTACAGTCAAAAACAGCTATTTTAATAAATTCACTTTTTCTACTTTTTATTTTGAAATTATTATAGATTTACAAGAATTTGAAAGAATATTCCAAAGAAGTCCTGTGTACTCTTCAGTTAGCTTCCCCCAATGGCAACCTCTTACATAACTATAGTACATTACCAAAGCCAGAAAATTGTCATTAGTATAATACCACTAACTAGACTGCAGATCTTATTTGTACTGCACTAGTTTCAGTACATTTATTTTTACAACATGATGTTAAATTGCTGTATTATATAAAAAACAATTTATATAACCCTTCCCCATTAGGGGCATTTTTGTATGCATATTCATGAATATGTGTTTGAGTTTTGCCATTGTTAACAATGCTGTGATTAACACTCTGGTAGATAAGTATTTATGTGCATCTTTAATTATTTAATTAAGAAAATTCCTAGAAGTGTAATTATTAGGATGAAAGGTCTGTGAGGTTTTTGATTTCCAGTTCGCATCACCAAATTGTTCCAGAAGGGCTTGCCAATACATACTTTCACATGAAGTATTTGAGAATGCCTATTTCTTCACACCCTTGCCAGCATTGAGAATTACAGTTTGTTGTACCTTTCTTGATTTGGTAGATTAAGGGATTACTGTTTTAATTTTAGCTTCTTTGATTAATAATGAGCTTGTGTTTATTAATCATTTATATTTCTTTTTTGCATTGTTGTCAGTTCAAGCCAGTTCAAGCCTGAGCCTTTAAAAACACACACACAAACACATGCATGCACCCACACACAGAGACATGCACACACACTGTTCCATGCCTCTCCCATCCTGTATTTGTACATAGTGTTTTTTTTAATGGGCCAGAGTGCAGAAACTTACATTTTCCCCATTGTAATCATCTTGTTAAATTCAGCCAAATGTTGCAGCTTTCTGGATCCTGACTCTCTCATCCTGTGTTTGCTATCTTTTCTGGTTTGTTTTTAACTGCAAATCTGATAAATATGCAAAATAAATTTTTATCCTCCTCTTTCAAAACAGTGTCAGCAAGACAGGGCTCTGCCCAGAGCCTGAGGCACTCCCTCAGGAACTGGCCCCTGTCTTTTTTTTTTTTAGGTTGATCTTTTTTTTTTTTCTTCCGAAAAGTTTATTGGGGGAAAACTACAAAACATTTACAGTACAATGTTTACAGTCACAATTTGTAGTGAGCTGATTTCCCAAAATATATTACCACTCAAGTTGACTTATCTTGTTACATTCAAAATCCTACTCTGTCAAAGTAGTCCAGAGAGTACATACCTAGTGCTCCAACTGTATCTACGTACAACCAACACTCTATTTTAAGTGTACAATTAAATGATTTTCAGTGAATTTACTGAGGTGTACAGTTAATCACATGAATCAGTTTTTGAGGAATTCCTTTCCCCTATTGAGACCCCTAATTCCGCTCCCCAACTACTTTTTAAGCATATCCCATCCCTCCACAGTGACTCCCCACGTCGCTCAGACTTGGGTCTACCCCCCATCCCCCAATTCCCCAGTGTTCGCTCCCACCATTTCTTTCATAAAATAGTTTTATGTTACTGAAAAGGAAGTAATAACAATCACCAACAACATAAAAGTGAATGATTAGATACCACTGAGATGAAACCAAATTAAAGTATAGGACTTTGAGTGTGAGTCACATTGAAATACTACGGAGTTGAGTTCCTCACCAGAATAGGGGGGCATCCTATTTGAACTGAATTGAGATAATTGCTGAAAGAAGTGATTTTTAAAAATAAAATTCCTTACAAAAGACAAAATACTATTAGCTAAGAGGAGTCACAGCAGTTGGTTATCAACAAAGCATAAAGAATTCTACTGGTGATATAAAATAAAAGGGCAAGATGGAGAAATGAGCAAACCAATCTGGTTTCAAAGATAATTTGAAAGATTCCAAATGCCACACTTCCTCTCCTTGAGCAGTGATTATACTTCATCAACGTGAAGTTTCTACTTTATATCTCACATGCCTTCCTGAGACCACTGAATGAGAACTAGCAGAATCGGGTTGTCCAACTACCCACAGTCTGTGTAGGCACAGGGAAGGCCAAGGAGTATCACCTGGAGACTGTTCAGCCCTAGATACTTCACACCTTCATATAATCATCCTTTTGCCTTTATCCACTCAAGAAATATTTATAGCTTCTCCTCCTCGTGTCTGACACCGTGCAAGGCACTGGGACCATGACCATAAACAAATACTGACATTTGGCGATTAACACTGCAGGCCGGAGACTCAGGATCCAGCTAGTTACCAAAAGCCAAATGACTGATGAAGTTGTGCGTGGCCTATTCATCGAATTTACCAACTCACTAATTTATCACATTTTTTTAAATAAAGTATTTTTAAAGTTCACAGAAATTCGTATCGTATGGATTGGCAGAGCCTAAGAGATATGTGGGAAGATGGGACTCCCGGGACTTCAAACTTTCCTCCCTCCCCTAAACTCCTTTTTCCTCTGCCCTCCTCTTCACTCAGGCTCCCCTCGCTGACCTTCACCTCCCCTGTCTCTGAACCTGTTCCCCTCCCCTTTCAGAAACACAGACCTCTCTCAGATGCTGCCCTGACTCTGCCCCTTGGTCCCCCCTGGTCCTCCAGGGCAGGCAGCTCAGGCTGGGCTGTGTCCCCGCTCTCTGCCTTCCTTTCCCAGCCATGTCCCCACCTCCGTCCCCACGTCTGTCCCACCTCCTCCTCAGGCAGCAGCAGCAGGAAGTTGAGCCAGAAACAGATTAAATACTTAAACGCAGTTATGAAAACCTATCTACCAGAACGTTTTTTAAATGCTCCAAAACTATTACAAAACATTTCATTCAACATGAATATCTATCAAGTTTATAAACAATCATAAGAAGTAAGCATTTAGAAATCAGTCCATTTAGATAATATGGTCCTTGGGTGAATTGATTATTTGATGAATTAATTGACTTTTGCAAATTCGGCTTTTGTTGAAATGTCCTTAGGTTACTAGTGTTGTTTCCAAGTTTGACAGAGACAGTCCAGAGAGCCGCGCAGGTGACATAGGTATGTCTACAGAGCTAGAGTCATTCTGCTTTCCCTGTGGGCTCTAGACGGACCTCAGACTCCAGGACAAGGGGGAAATGAAGAGCTGCCTGTTCATAGCTCAGCTGACACAGCAAACCCTGTGTGTACGACATCAAGTTTCCTGCTTTGAAGTTTTCATACTACAAGCAAGGCTCTTCCCTAGAGATGAAAGCTTTAATTAATTAATATAGGGCAACATTTCTCAAATCATGTTGTGCTCAATACCATCTCTGTTAGATATTCTGCCAAAAATTTATTTTAATCTCAAATAAATTTGGGAAATATGGCACGCAGCATCCCCTCCTTCTGTATGATTTATAATACACATTAGTATATTAAATTCCTACAATAAACTGCGGGGGGGTGGGGAGGTGAGAAGTCTCTACCTAAATCCTGCCTTCATGCTGTGGTTTTTATTGTTGTTGTTTTATTTTTCTCTCTTTGATTTATTTAAATAATTCTGGTACTGTTTAGAGGTCACGCAAGTCATGCCCTACCATTTTGACAATTTGGGGGTTTGTGCTCTTTTTCATTCCAAAGATTCTTCAAGCAGAGCTCACACTTGGCAAGGCGTGGGGAAGGAGGTGTGGAGGGCGTCGGCCACCACGAAGCTATGGCGAGAGAGCAGATCCTCTGCGATAACCAGAGCTGCGCTGTATACTCCAGCCCTAAGGGAAACCCTACAAGTGATGTGATCAAAACCTCTAAGTTACCATATCATAACTGACACAGTGATAGCTGTAGTCAGCTCAGGGAAAACCATAGACATAAAAAGGTGCTAATCCCATGGAAGGCCTGAAAACCACAGTATTAAGACTCAGGTTGAATAAGTTGAGCAGAATTAAACCCAAAAAGTCATAATCAAAAATAACGTCAGTGAGATTGTCACTTTCTCCAGGGGCCGACGAAGACCCAGAGTAAAAATAAGTTAGGTTTGATCTCCGTGTCCTGCTGTGTATCCAGAGCAACCTGGACAGAAATCCCGCTGACAGATTCAGGGCACACCTCCAGCAGTTATAAGTGGCAACTGCTCCACTAGCATCGTTCCCCATTTCATTCCAAACACTTGTGACTTCCGTGACCTCGCTCTGTCTGCACCTTCCCAAAGAACTCCAGGACACCTATAACAAAAGGCAGCCCCAATCAAACTTATTGCTGCCCATTGCCTCCTGTATCTAATAACAAGTATTCTAGACTTTCACCAAGGTTCCTTTATTGCTTCTTAATTTTTTCCACCTCTGTTCACTTTTTTCTTCCCTTCTGTCCCAAAAGATTTAGTTTCTGTATTATACTTGTCTTTATCCTACATTATTCAAAGTGACAACTAAATAAACAAATCTATAAATACAAATAAATTATCAGTACCCTCGTCTCTGCAACTCAATGTTTAATTCCTGGTACTAATACTGAGTATAAGTTTTGCCACTTTTGATTTAATATTTCCAAATCCTCAAATCCTTAGTCTGTCCGTTTTTAAAAACCATTAAACCTTAAATAAAGAAATAAAGAAAAAGCAAATGCCTTGCTCTCCCAACATTGCCCCACTCGTTTCTTTAATTCAGTCTCAAATCATAGCAATATGGAACATATTTGAGATCTATGTCATTTTATTTCCTCATTCCTTATGTTTTGGGTTCTCAATAACTTCACCTGATAATCACTTTATTGTTTTGCAATATAGAAATGTTTTTACTGACATGAAATTATCTAATTTATGCATCCAAAAAGAGGAAAAAAAGGTAGATATTCAATTCTGGGAGATGGAGTTCAGAGTATGCTGAAATACCTAAAAAATAAATCTATAAGTGGCTCATAAATAATTGAACAGACCAACAAGCTAGCTCAATTATACCAAAAAATGATTGCTCAGTACCGCATATTATATCATTTGTGGGAAAAAGTATTTGAAGTTAAATATAAATTTAACCCCCCTTCCCACTGCTTATGGTTTCCAAAAAGGCCTGTCTGGGAAGGTGAAATTTTCCATGCTCAGTTTCAGCCCAAAGGGAAAACATTGATGGAGAGTTGAAGAAAATGCTCAACAAAGACTAATGATTTATGGAGGGTAAAAAATGTTTTTAATTTTATTTCTAAAGAAATTATTTTGAGAAAACACAGTCAATGTAAAATATTTATGTGACGATCTCTACGTGAATTTGTTACATACTAAGAAAAGTTATCAAATAATTTGGAGAAATTTATTTTCATTCTAAGATAAAAATCCACTCTGGTGAATACTCAAAATGAGAATACCAGCTGCATTTACAGCTACCTGACAAATTCTAAAAAGTCTATAGATGCACAAAGCTTTGCTGTCAAATACCAAAACATATTTTGACCTTGCCTAAATGTACCATGTTATTTATCAGTGTCTGCCTTAAGCAGATGGTAAGAAAGCCAACTACTTTAAGAGTGACTCTTGACATCTTATTTCTACTCCACAGTTTGTTGTAACAATGCACCTCACTGTCTTGTAACTCCAGAGTGTATCTCACCTCCTGCATGAGGTCTTCTTAGATTAACCTCATCTAAGGGTTCATCCTCAAGGACTCCTTCATCAGGCATCCCTTAGCAGTGTTGTGCTCCCCCCTTTAGACTATAGAATTCGCAAGTACAGGACTCAGATCTAACTTTATTTCTTCCCAAACTCCTAGTTCAGGAGAGTAACCTTGATAGATACATATATTATGTGCACTCACTCTATTCTGACCTCCAAAGAACACAGAAAAAATAACCATCTGCCCACAAAAATCATCCTCATGTCTTCCACACTAGCAGAACTAGAAAAATAAAACAAAGAGGGAAAAAGATCTAATGATTCTAGTTAGAGTATAATAGTTGTCTTTAAATATATGAAAATATATCTACAAAAGGATTCAAACTTATTCAGTGTGCTTCTTAGTAAGTGGAAGTGAGTGAATGCGTATTTTGTTCACTTTAAGAAAGAATTTATGAATGACTAAAGAAGTCAAGAAGATGGAACGAGTTTCATTAAGAGATAGTGAATTCTGTCAATACCAGAAGGCTTCAAACAGGACCTGTATTACCAACTGGGATATCATAGAGGAAATTCAAGAGTTGAGTTGACCATATCATCTCTGACGCACCTTCCTATCCTGAGGTTCTTACTTGGCAGACTCACTGTCTGATTTTCTGGAGATCTTTACTAATTCATTTTAGGCCTCTGGTATTTAGGCAATTGCCAACACCTAGAATTCTTTTAAAGAAAAGTTGAAATCCTCAACAGAGCCATTCTTATCTCTTCTTTCAAATGATGTTTTTTTAAACAAAAAAAAGTTTAAAAATCTTCATTGAAACTAGCCACCAAAGAGCTTTTGGTGAAAAGCTGTTACTAAAAAGATAAGTACTTAGAAGATAATCGCACCAAGAAATGAGAATTTTTCCTCAGTAAGGTATCATTTTTCAAAAATCAATCTAACGTAGCCAATTAATGTGTTGGAGAAGAGCTTGCCTTCAGAGAGATTAATACTGCAGCCTAAGCCTTCTTTCCTTTGAAATAAATGACGTCCTAATGCTCACAGAAGGTTCTCGGGAAATTTTTCTCTGACATTCAAATAAATATAGGTGATTCATCATCAGAGAATTAGGAACGAGCATTCAGCCAGTGGGTTTACTTCTGCTGCAGCGCACGCTGATGGTAGCACCCACAGCGGGGAAAAGTCCACAGGGGGAGGCTGCTGCACCCAGACCAGCCTCTGCATCTGCCTGTTGGGAGAAGGCCAGAAGGTCCCTCCCTCTGACGTCAGCCCCATCATCCCTTCTCCTCTACTTCTTTCACTTTCCCAGTCTCAAAATAAATGAGTTGGACACAGCGTAAAGAAAGTGATAGTTTGAGAGGGATATTTACAGAAAAAACATCAGTTTGAACATGTCCTTCCGCCTGTGGGTCTCCCCTGCAGTCTCGGGGTCTACGATGCAGTAACACTTCCTTAGTTCAGACCATGGCTAATGGTGTTTCTCTGGAAAACCTTCCCTGATAAAGGCCATTTAGTTAATCTCCAAGCTGCCAGTATTATTTTTAATACCCTTCTTTATTTCTTCTCAATGCACACACAGAATCACATAAGCATTCCATTTATCTGTGCCAGGTGTGGCAAACCCATAGTTGCAGTGCCTATCTGCCAAATTTGATGTCGTTTTATGGTCAGTGCTTTGTTGACATTTTTTTTTTAATTTCAATCTTTTCATTTTTTGCCGTAGATCCCACTAGTCCCAGATGCCTTACGTAGGCTAACATTCGCACCTTTATTATTACCTGTCTGGCCCCTGTAGGCATTTGAATTTGCATCCCTGAATTTTATCCAAAAATACTTCCATACTGACCTGCAAGTTTGTGGGTCTCTCTGTTATACTGCAAACTTAGGGGAGAGTATATCTCATAACCACGGCATGTTTTCCAATACCCCAAACAATGCCAGGCATTGAATAATGTAAGGATTTGGCAAACACTTAATATTTGAGGGAAAAAAAATGATCATCAGAAAAAGTCTATATTTCCTACAGTTTCTTATGCATGTGTGCAGCTCAGAGTGAAAATATGACTTTATTCTGCCCCTATACTAAATAAAACTCCTGTTCCTTATTATGGCCTAATAGGTGGAAACATTTTTTTATAAACAGGTTTAAAATTTTTATTTTATTTTTTACAGAGGGCAAGGATTGGTGGAAGAAAGAATATGACTTTGTTAAGACTAAAAAAAGCCTCCCCCCTCTTTTTTTCATCTAACTGGGTCCTGGGCTTGATTATAAACTCCCTGGAGGAGAATGCAGTGGCCATTTGACATTCTCGGCACACACAGGAAGAGATATTTTAATGAGGAGAGCTACTCGGGCTTTTTTTCCCTCCCCGTGTCCAGAGAAGTCTCATGGAAATAGAGTGTCTATTTAAATAAATATGATTTCAAATCTGTCACATGCATTTGGATATGCTTCTCCCTGAGCAAGATCTGCCTTGAATTGAATCATTTTAAGTAAACATTTTTAAAATGGAAGGCTAAAAGTTTAGAATGAACCAGACAGTCAAGCACAGGGACAATGTACAAACACAAAGGGGTCTGCTGAGTACATGAGGCTGTGGGGAGAGGGGATTTCAAACTAAAAAGATACCATTTGAAATTGGGGTTTTTCTTCCCAGGTGTAACTATATATTTTGTCATAGCTCCTCAATTCCTTCCTCTCTCCTTTTCAGCTTTCTCTTCCCCTTTTCTGTAAGTTCCTTCATCTCCTTCTCACCACACCTTATTATTTCTCTGGCTAGCCTTGATGCATCACTGCTTACAATGACTCCTGCTCATGTCCCCTTTCACAAACGCCCACCCTGCTACCCCACTCTCTTGACGGGTTCCATTTAAAACACACACACGTCAGACACCGATCTGTTACACAAAGCTATGTCAGCTACAGCATTCAACCAGCATATTGAAAACAACAGAAACAAGCACATGCTTGGGAACTTTTAATGAATGGTAAAACATTTTTGCGTAGTTACTTCCCAAAGAAATGAGTGGAGTTTGGAAGGCCATTTCTCCTCTCACAGAAACTCAGATGTTCTTAATTCTTCCCCTCTCAGCACATTGATGGCATGCCTCTTTCATTTAGGTACTCGACTCCCAGGCACGAGGTTAAGTCAGACTTTCAGGGCCAGGCTGTCTCTGAACTTGCTTTTCCTTTCTTTAGTCTTATCCTCCGTAGCCCCATGGATGTATTGTTCAGTATTTCCGGCAACACCGTTTTTATTTAGTTGCAATGTATTCTGTAAGGTTACACGACATTTCTCTTGATAAACTTCTGCAGTTATTGTCGCTCTAACTGCATCTCCAGCCAATGCCTAACTTTTTAGAGAAATATATGGCTGAGCTGTCATCACGCAAAAGCAGCGCTGATCACATCTCCTTTGAGAGTTTTCAAACAGCTCCCAGAGCAAGTATTCTGACCTTTTCTCTGCCTGATTGAACTCTATCCATAGCCTTTCCTGGGGCCAGGGAATGATAGGGAAACTGATGAAAAACTATGAAAACAGTGTGTTTAACAACTCTTAAAACACCCCCAAAAGAAAAGCACTGTTTATTATTAATCCATCTTACAGATAGCTGGACACACAAAGAATCTAGTCACTCAAATGACTGTCTCTCTTAACTTACAGTTTTCTACCATCTCATCAGTCACATGTCTAAAGGGAGCTGATTTAATATTTTTAAATGGCCTAAAATACCAAAATGATCATTTTTCAAAAAATCATTTCTTCATGTAGACACACTGTCCAGGAATCTTTTCATGAAGTTTCATTACTACCAGAAAACACTCCTTTCCAAACTATTAAGAAAGAGTATTCATGAGATACTTCCAATGCTTCATATTGTATAAAAGTTTTTGAAGGCTATGAATAAATCAAAAATAGTGCAAAAGAACACATTCCCGTATAATTCTATCTAAGATAAAAGAAATTGTATTTAAGTGTTTCTTGCTATTTTTTGATTTTTATGTAATGAAGTTTGATGGCAAGTACATGGGCTTGGGAATCAATTCTGAGTTCAAACTCAGGGTTCTGCTCTGTGTAGTCTACATTTAACCTCCAGAGCCTTAGTTTCTTAATCTGTAAATTGGGAATAATAAATTGTAGATTTTACTAATGGGATTAAATAAGATAATATGTGCAAAGCAGCTATTGTAGTGCTTGACACTAGACATACACTGAAGCATTCACATAACATTCATATAACAAATAGAATATTATAGATTTAAATCAAAACATTGCATAATTTTAATGATTTAAGTTAGGCTTTTAAAATTGCAGAGATACTTGCAAGTGAACAATCTTATGGGACTCTAGTTAGGTCTATTAATTTATTCATAGACTTCTTTATATCACCATTGTAACTTTTATGTAAAAATTACATAAAATAAAAACTATATATGTAAATTAAGCCTTAATTCAAAATGATTTGGTTTTAGAAGGAATCGTGTGGAGGAAAATGCCTTCCTTTATTCAAGTCATCACTGTCTTAGGAAGGCGCCCCAGAAGCAGAGATGAGGACGTACGTGTAAGTGATATGTTAAAGAAGAGCTCCCAGGAGATACCAGAAAGGACAGGGGAAAGCAGGGTAGGAAAGGTCAAGAAATCATGCAGGGCCATTTCAGGCCAAGTCCCACACTTAGCCTCATCCTACAGGGGACCTCTTGAGTACAAATTGTGTGCCAGGGTTTATCCTTGCTCAAGGCAAGGGAGCTGGGCTTGGCATTCTTTAGTCTGTGGCTATGAACTGCAAAGTGGAGGTTGGGAAGGATGGGGGATGTGAACTCCAGGCACTTTGGGCTCTATGGCCTATGGACAGAGCAGCTCCAGTAGCCCACAGGCACTCCTCCACAGAGAGCAGCAGGTGGGCTGTAAAAAGCCAAGCAGGCAGAAGTGGGTGTGGAGCAGTTACGGGTAGCAGGAGATGAGCGTTGAGCAATAGTACAAAGCGTAGAGGAATATGAGGAAACCTGAGTGCAGCAATGACACTGTCTACTACAGTCACACACCTTACATTGCATCGATAAGCTCAATCGCATGGAAGATCCTATTTGGAAATATATGAGATTAATTACCTAGCAGCAAAGAAAAGAAATAAGGAAATAAATTAGCATATTTTTCCTGACTTCTTGCTTTGTAATTCCTCCAAGAATGTCCTCACTTAAAGAAGGCTGAAGATTTCATGTGTACCCCCAAAAATATGTACAACTATTATATGTCAATAAAAATGTTTAAGGAAAAAATGCAACAAAAATGAAAGATTAAAGATAAAAAAAGAAGATTGAAGCTTTTTAATTTTATGTAATCCTTTTGTCTATTTTTGCTTTTGTTACTTTTGCTTTTGGGACCATATCCAAAAAGTCATTGCCCAGACCAATGTTTTAGAGGTTTTCCCTTATGTCTTCGTCTAATAGTTTTACAGTTTTAAGTCCTATATTTAAGTTTTTAAACTATTTTGAGTTGATTTTTTATATGGTGTGAGATAAGGGTCTAATTTCATTCTTCTGCGTGTGGATATCCAGCTTTCCCAACACCATTTACTAAAGAAACAATTAACAGACTGAAGAAACAACCTACAGATTGTGAGAAATTATTTGCAAACCATAAGGGGTTAATATTCAAAATATATAAGGCACTCAAACAACTCAATAGCAGAAAACAAAATAACCCAATTAAAAATGGGCAAAGGATCTGAATAGACATTTCTCAAAAGCAAGCATACAAATAGCCAACAGGTATATGAAAAAATGCTTGACATCACTAATCATCAGGAAAGTGCAAATTAAAACTATAATGAGATATCACCTCACACCTTATTAGAATGGCTATTACTTTAAAAAAGAATAAAAATAACAAGTGTTGGAGAGGATGTGAAGAGAAAGGATCCTCTGTACACAGTTGGTGGGAATGTAAATTAATGCAGCCATTATGGAAAACAATATGGAAGCTCCTCAGAAAATTAAACACAAAACTACTGTATGAACCAGAAATCCCACTTCTGGTTTTATATCCAAAGGAATTGAAGTCAGTATGTCACTCCCAAGTTCATTGCAGCATTATTCACAATAGCCAAGACATGGAATCATGTAAGTATCCACTAATGGATGAATGGATAAAGAAAACATGGAATGTATACACAAGGGAATTCTATTCAGCCTTTAAAAAGAAGGAAAGTCTGTCATTTCTGACAACCTGGGTAAAAATGGAGGACATTATGCTAAGTGAAATAAAGCAGGCACAGAAAGACATACTACACTTACATGTGGAAACCAAAAACGTCAAACTCATAGAAATAGAGAGTAGAGGCCGAGCATGATGGCTCATGTCTGTAATCCTTGCACTCTGGGAAGCCAAGGCAAAAGGATTGCTTGAGGCCAGGAGTTCGAGACCAGCTTGAGCAACATAGTGAGACCCATCTCTACAAAAAATAGAAAATTAGCCGGGCTTGGTGGCACATGCCTGTAGTCCCAGCTACCCAGGAGGCTGAGGTAGGAGGATTGAGCTCAGGAGTTTGAGTTTGTGGTGAGCTACGATGACGCCACTGAATTCTAGCCCAGGCAACAGAGGGAGACTCTATTTTTTAAAAAAAAGAGAAGTAGAGAATGGAGTGATGGTTACCAGAGGCTGGGGGTGGGGGCAAAGGGGAAATATTGGTTCAAAAGGTACAAAGTTTCAGTTAGACAGGAGGATAAATTCTTGAGATCCATTGTACAGCATGGTAACTATCATTAACAATAATGTAATCTATATTTCAAAATTGTGAAGAGATATTTTAAATATTCACCAATGTTCATAGCACAAGAAATACGTTAAGTATGTGAGGTGACTGATACATGAATTAGCTTGATTTAATCATTCCATAATATATGCAGATATCAAAACATTTCCCTTGTACCTTATAAATTTATACAATTATTATTTTCAATTAAAAAAGAAAAGAAAGATTAAGCAAGTGCCTGTGCCCACTCTGACCCCAATTTGCCCCATTCTGTTTCCATTCCAGTCTGAGAATGTCGGCCATGGTATACCCTAAACCTCCAACGGTACCAAGTGTAATAATAGACTCTTCATTACTGAGGGACTTTGCAGTATACAAATCATTATCAAATGTGTTATCTGACTGTCAACAATCCCATGAAATAGGAATAATAAGCATTATACACTACCCCAGTCTCCCTTTTATAAATGAAAAACTAGGGTTCAGAAGTCCAGTGACTCACCCTAGTTCACACAGCAAATGAAAGAGCTGAGATTCATCCCAGGCTTACTCATTCCAGTGCTCTTTCTGACATATCAGCTGTCGGAACGGAAACATGTAGCTATGAGACGGTGCTGTACGGAGAGCTCCGTCCTCACTTCTCCATGTGAACTCAGTTGGAAATCTTTAACTGGTAGGACTATCCTAGGCCCTCACGGGTCACCCACGTGGATACCCAAAGTCATCTGAGGATGGATCAGATACTTGTCTGTTTCAGGGTCTTCTCTGATGACGCTTGGTCCTTCACCCACTCTTGAAAGGCAGATTTTCTGCCTTTATTCATCTCTGGCTCTGTGTGCCTTCCTTACGTCGTTTTATCTATTCTCGCCCTTTGACTCTTAATTCTGGTCATATTTTGATGGCCCATGAAGCCATACCTTTTTAGGTAAAACTACTCCCTAATCCTGAACACTTGTGTATCCAACTATCTATGGGTTGACCTAAAATTTTAATCTGTCCCTAAAATTTAATTTAAATTTAAATTTAAAATCGTACTTTGATTAAAAACTGTTCTCATTCTCACTGCATGCCACCACTCTCGGTGACTCTCAGACACCCACGCTACAAACCTGGCGGTCATTCTTGACTCCTCACCCCTGACAGCAGATCTGTCGTGAAGCCTCTGGATTCCACATTCTCAATATCTCTCTTATCGATCCTCTTCTCATCTACAGTGATTTTCTTTCCAGAGCAGCAGAGTGTGACTCTGGTCACTCTACACTTATAAAGTATGAGAATTTTCAGTTTCCTCCGTCATCTGATGTCCAGACACAGTACGTTCTCTAAGGCCCTCTATAGTGGAGCTGCTGTCTTACCTCATGATTATATTCAGGTTAAACAATCTTTGAAAGACTGTTCCATGAGTGATGATACGTACTTCCCACTATATTGTACCAGGAGATGCATAATGTGAATTTACCCAATCATTTATGACCATAAGTTTGATCTCTTCTTTAACGTGATATCTGCCACATTTATCCATTGCAAAGAAAACTTTTCCCTTTTTGCATTTAATCATAATCTGTGGGTGGCATCTTGAGACTATGGGAATGTCCGGTTCCTCCACAAATTTTTACCTAATGGGTTTAATATCCATTGATAATCCTTGCCTGAATCACTTATTATAAGGCGGGGGAATTGAAGAATAGTGATTTTTTAAATTCTATCATTTCTTTTACAATTAAAAACTGGCATTCTTGGCCAGGCGCAGTGGCTCATGCCTGTAATCCTAGCACTCTGGGAGGCCGAGGCGGGTGGATTGCTCAAGGTCAGGAGTTCGAGACCAGCCTGAGCAAGAGCAAGACCCCATCTCTACTGAAAATAGAAAGAAATTAATTAGCCAACTAAAAACATATAGAAAAAATTAGCCAGGCATGGTGGCGCATGCCTGTAGTCCCAGCTACTCGGGAGGCTGAGGCAGGAGGATTGCTTGAGCCCAGGAGTGTGAGGTTGCTGTGAGCTAGGCTGATGCCAC
>CAUYRT010061223.1:0-53942 GCA_963574885.1 Lepilemur ruficaudatus
TTTTTTTTTTTTTTTTTTTTTTTTTTTTTTTTGAGACAGAGTCTCACTCTGTTGCCCGGGCTAGAGTGCTGTGGCATCAGCCTAGCTCACAGAAACCTTAAACTCCTGGGCTCAAGCGATCCTCCTGCCTCAGCCTCCCGAGTAGCTGGGACTACAGGCATGCGCCACCATGCCCGGCTAATTTTTTTTTCTCTATATATTTTTAGTTGTCCAGCTAATTTCTTTCTTTCTTTTTATTTTATTTTTTCTTTCTTAATTTTTTTTTCTTTTTACAGTAGGATTTGAGAGGTTAGCTAATTTCTTTCTATTTTTGGTAGAGATGAGGTCTCGCTCTTGCTCAGGCTGGTCTCAAACTCATGAGCTCAAACAATCCACCTGCCGTGGCCTCCCAGAGTGCTAGGATTACAGGTGTGAGCCACCGCACCTGGCCATGATTGTTACCACTCCTAACTCCATTTGGGCCCAGCTGCTTTGAGGAGTTGTAGTAAGAGCAAGTGGGGATTCAGTTTTTTTTTTTTTAAGCAGGTCATTTAGCATATTTTAAAATGGGCTGATGTGTGTCCAGAAAGGGTGTTAGAAGATACCATCTTTCTGTGTGAGAGGAACAAACCAAGACCTAGCATTGAAGACTGGGTTTGTTTCTTCTCCCAGACAAGAAAGGACCCAGCAGGGCAGAAACAAAATTTGTAGCAAATTCTTTGTGTGATTGAGAACTAAACACTACATTTTTCCTTATTTTTTTTTTTTTTTTTGAGATTAGGGCCTCACTCTGTTGCCAGTGCTTGGAGTACAGTGATGTCATGACAGCTCACTGCAACCTCAAACTCCTGGGCTCAAGTGATCCGCCTGCCCCAGCCTCCCAAGTAGTTGGGACTACAGGCATGTGACACCATGCCCTGCTAATTTTTTGTTTTATAGAGAGGAGGTCTGGCTGTTACCCCAGGCTGGTCTTGAACTTCTGACCTCAAGCTATCCTCCCACCCTGGCCTCCCAAAGTGCTAGAATTACAGGCGTGAGCCACCACGGCTGGCCTCCCCATAGTTCTTGTGCCGGTTTTAGATATGGAGGACTAGGGAAAATATTCTTCCCGTTGTTCCCTACTCTGCTGAAGTTTTATTGTCCATTAGAAAAAATTTTTTTTAATTTCAGAATATTAAGGGGGTGTATACGTTTTAGGTTACATGGATTGTTTTCATAATGCTTGAGTCCTGGCTATAAGGTGTGCCTGCCACCCAAAGGAAATTTAATACTAGCTCCCATTTGTTGTAATTTTTCTTCTGTGTGAATTCCTGCCATAGTAATTCTTGATCTGCTTGCTTGGGGCAAGTCGGCCTGGCCACACAACAGTGTCTGGTTCAGAGATGGTAAAGCTTGTTTGGCTGGTATGTTGTAATTTTCAAATCGCACTGGCTGCTACGGAGCAGGAGGAAATGTTGCCTGTTGACAGTCCTCTCATATTTGTCCAGACCAATGGATTTCACTTGCTCCTATGTATTTTTATGGCCCTCCAAATGGAAGTTTTTTAGTTTTTTTTTTTAAGCTTTCTGTTTGAAGAATTTGAGGAATTTTCTAAAGAGGAAGCATTTGTTAGGAGAAACCAAGTGTGACCTGTACCTGTGCAAACTGGTCTAAATCCTGTGATCTTCACTTCATTTGTTAGTAGTGCTGTGAGATGTACCTCTGAGAAAATACCAATGACAAGTTTGTTTCGCTAAATGGCCATCTGTCGAGGACCTGCTATGTTAGTATTGGCATATATTGTATGTAGGTGCTTAATAAATGAATGGGTGGTGGGGTCCCTCTCGCTAAGGAGCTGAGCCGGTCCTTATCTTGAGGGCATAACGTTGGTAAAGATGAAACAACTTCAGTCCATTGTGATGATATGAGCACAGACAGAGGTTGACAAAATCCCAGAAGCAGTACAGTGGGAAGACCGATTAGTACAACAGGACATTTCTTGGACACGTTCTGTTTGGAGAATTGGATACGCTTTCTACCCTGTGGCTTTTGTTTTATATGAGGACAGTAGAGTCAATGTGAATTAAAACTGGAATCTGTACATTATGTGTCTGTGCAGCTAAGCAAGAGTCTGATGGCGTGTCTTTGGGCAAAGTGTTGTATTTCTGGGGACCCTAGTTTTTCTCATCTTGTAAGACTGATTTTCTTTTGGAGGGGGCATGTACAGCTTCTTAGTAGTAGTTTTCAAATAAAACCTTTATAGAATTTGACATCTCTTAATTGGTTAGCAACCACTTGATTACCTAACTACCTTGTTTAAAACGGTGTAGAGCTTACCAGATATTAGCATTTTAAGCATCTGTGCAACAACCCCAGAATAATATTTGGCACCAGTTTGAATGCTATATTTGAAGTCTTTTGAATAAGTGAAGTTAACCTTGAAACGAAGATAAACTTAGTAAATTTTGAAACAAAACCAGAGGACTGTTATGAAGATGGTTTTATCCTGATAAGTCAACGACTTGAGGCAAGCATTTCGAGAATGGTTGAAAAAAAATTTTTTTTAAGTATTAAAAGATATTTCAGTCTCGTATAATTTGGAGGAAGAGATGTCTTGCCTTCTATTACTGTTACTTATTATGCTTTACGTTCTCAAAGGTAATTGACAACTGTAAGTTTAGTTTAATGTATCAGTTAGGAGTGAAGTCGTATGTAAGGGTCTGCTCTGATACTTGCTGGATTTTAGAGAATGCAGCCTGAGCTGAGGTGGGTTAATGTTTAAAGGATAAAATTCTGTTCTTCTGGACCCGCAGGTCTAATATGCAGGAGTTTATGTCAGGTCAGGACCTGACAATTAGGCCTGCAGATTTTTCTCTGTTTTTCTTGGAATCCTAAGAGAAAACAAAGTTGAATGCCAATATTTTGCTACAGTGAAAGATGGTAATACCTTTTCTGGATGTCAACTTTATGTGTTCCTGTTCGATCATGCCATAAAACCTATTTATTTATGTTACTAATGAGGAATTTTGGTATGTTTGAGTTGTAATTATAAGTCATTTTCCATTTTGATTCTCTTAGCAATTAGAAGAAATTTCTCTAGTTCTGACGCCTTTTTTTTCCTCCCAGCCTGCGTGGTCTTTCTAGTTAGTTTGAATTGGTTGAGCTTTTAGGATGGTATTAAATTCTGTGGTATCATCAGGAAGGTATCCCTCTCTAGCCTACCCATGAAGCCAGCCCAAAGCAAACTCACTGGAAGAGTTGTAAAAGATGGTATCTATTAGTCTAGTTAACTTTACTGGTGTAATTATTTTAATGCAACTTCTTATAATAAACCTTCAGTTGTGGAAAAACCAAATGCTAATCTAAGAGTTTAGAAAACCTTGCTGGTTTTTTTAAGAGAAAAGGCCACCCAAAAATGAACCAGTGAGAACTTTCTTGAGGCGAACTCTGTTTCAGCAACTGACCCCGACTCCAAAGGCTTTTCGGAGTGTTTCTGTTCTGAGATTACGGCTTAGAATTTTGGGTATGTCATAAAGCCGTCCACGTGGAATTTTATGACAATTCTGAGAATGATTGTTTGCTATGAATGGTTTTAAGATCCCAGGGGCGGGGGAACCCTGTTGGTTCCCAAAGCTTGACTTTGTTCTGGTGGGTCCAGCCTTCCTCCTGCTCATCAAATTCTGACGCCACTTTCAGAAGTCTCAAATGCTTTAAGGTAGCTCAGACTTAGGTTCCTTTTTCTGGGTGGTGGTTAATTTTTGGCAGACAGGAAAGAAGAGAGTGAACACTCATGTGCTTCCCACCCAGTGAAGAAATCAGATCCTACAAATACGGGCTCCTGTGAGCCCTTCCCCACCCCATTGCCGCCCACCCCAGACAGAGTGATCACTATTCTGTGTTTATCACGTGTTTTTATACTTTTTACTAGACTCATGCATGCATAAACCAGACATATTAATAGTATTGCTAGTTTTGTTTTATTTATTTATAGGAGACAGGGTCTCACTGTGTTGTCAGGCTGACCTCGAACTCTTGGCCTCAAGTGATCTTCCCCCCTCAGGCTCCTATAAGCTGGGATTGTAGGCACGAGCCACAGCCCTATTTCCTTGTGTCTTAAACATGCTTTGTAATACTGTACAACCTCTGGGTTTGCCTTTATTATTTAAATTATGATTTTGCAGTTTATCTGCTAAGAGACACCTAATTCTGGTTTAACTGCTGTATAATATTCCTTCTTATGAACATGCTACAATATATTCATTTTATTGCCGTGAGCACATAGGGTTACAGTTTTGCGTGTGTGCTGTTTTAGTGCAGTGAAGAGTTGGGAACTTGTCTCCCCGTGGACAGCCTACGTTTACAGTTTCTCTGGGGCATGAACCAGGAAGGGAATTGCTGGGTCAGAGGAACTGGGCACTTTCCACTTCAATAAATGGCCACATCGCTCTCCAAGGGGGTTGCGCCGATTTGCATTCCAACCAGCAGCGTCTGGGGGTGCCAGTGGCTCCCCACGCTTTCAGACACTTGATGTCGTTAGACTTGATATTTTGCCAATCTGACGGGTGTGAAATTGTATCTTTGCGATTTGAAATTTGCACTTTCCTGTTTACCAGTGAGATCGAACACCTTTTCATGGGTTACTGTGCCGGGTTTTTTAGCTTGAGCTCCGGAGCAGTTTTTCTAGGGCTTGAAAGTCAGGATTACAATGTTGGTTTTGTCTGAAAACAGAGAAAGGGTTGATGAAGAGGAAGATCAGGGAGACCAGAGGGAAAGTCAGGAAGTGTAAGGAGAGGTTGGTGGGAGGAGGCAGGTCAAAGGAATGACGACAAAGAGATCGCTGTGGAGAGGCGAACACTTGTAGTCAGAAGATTACCGACTGGAGTTGAGAAGATACCTGGAGTGCTGCGAGCAGCCTCGGGACCCCCTCCTGTGCTTGCCAGGCCTCGTTCAAGGCTCGCTCTCTGAGCTTTGTTAAATTGAAATTGGCTTTGGTGAAAATCGTGTCTGGAGCCTCTTCTGGTGAGATTGTGCAGTTTTCCTGTCACCAAGTTGTTTTTTTGAAGTCCTTTTAGAAAGAGGCAATGTGAGATTCTGGCCTCCTTCCTAAAATCCCTTCCTTTGTCCTTCAGGTTGGATACACAGTGCAGGAAATCAGTTTTTATTAGGACCTGCTGGAATGTGCCGGTGGAATTCCTATCTTCAATATTGGAAAACATTTCCTGCATTTTAATCTTGAGAGTATGACAGATCTCACCGTATTGAACACAGAAATATATGGTTTAAAACTACAGTTAGCAACAGTTTTAAAAAATACGTTGTGCTTTAGTGGTTCTTCAGTGTACCAAAGAATGGTACCCACATGTGCATTCTCTTATAAAAAATTCGGACTCAGGTTCTATACCCACAGATTTTCATTTAGTAGCTCTAAGGCAGGGCCTAGAATCTGCATTTTAGATTAGTATTCCCTCCTCCTTCCTACTCCACACCCTGTTACAGGTGAGCTGAGGACTACACTTGGAGAACTGTTGCTTTCCTTGGGTAATAACCTCAGCCTCTTTTTTTTTTCTTTTTTGCTGTTTTTGCTTGGGACAAGGTCTCACTCTGTTGCCCATGCTAGAGTGCAGTGGCGTCATCATAGCTCACTGCATCCTCAAACTCCTGGGCTCAGGCAATCCTCCTGCCTTGGCCTCCCAAAGTACCAGGATTACAGGTCTGAGCCACCATGTCCGTCCTGACCTTGGCCTCTTAAAAAATATTGCTTATAGAAATTACCTGCCATGTGAAAGTTTTTTTTTTAAATCAGTGTAAAAGTATTTAAGGTAGTAACTTAACTCCAAGATTCCATACATTGTTGCCATTCTATAGACGTATTTCTTGATATTAAATAGCCAGGTTTTTATTAATATTAGCTTATGCTCCTAGATCAGAGATTTCCAGCCCTAGCTGTGTATCACATTACCTGTGAAGATTTTAAAAGAAATTTAAGGAAATAATTAAATCACAAAACACTAACACCCAAAAAAGTATAGGAAAAAAAGAATATAATATAATGTATTTGATATATATTTACCCACCCTTCAGATTAATATTCAAATTTAGCCATATTTGGTTAAGTTTTTTTTTTAACATGATACCTTAAAAAATACCACTAAGACCACCTCCGTCTCTTTCCTCTGCTCCCAGAACAAACCATTTTTGTGAAATTGGGATGGCGTTTGGCAGACATGTCTTACGTTTCATATTTATGAATCCATAAGCGGTATATCAACGTGTGTGCGTGCCTAAAACTAGGTAGCCTCTTGCAACCATGTTTCTTCACTCAACAATTATATTTGAGACGATGTTCACACATAGAGATCCAGTTTGTTCATGCCACTGCTCTGTAACAGAATCCTTTGTCTTAACCGTGGTTTAGGGATTCTTTTCCTTATTTGCAGACAGTTTGATAGTTTCCAAAATATTCTCTCTGGAAGCGGTGCTGCAGTGAACGTCCTTGTTTCTGTCTTCTTTGCGCACACATATTTCCGTTTCTTTACGATATAATCCTGGAAGTGGAAGTGCTACCCTTAGGATGTGGCCATCTGGGCTTTACTAGGTGTGTCAGATTGCCCTCCAAAGTGGTTGCACCGATCGGAGCAGCTTCTAGGGCCTCAACGTCAGAGTTTCTGGTAGTTAGTTCACAGATGTAAGCAGTCTGGGGCAGCTTTCAGGCGCCCGCAGGTGTGTGCGTGTGCTTTGAAGTGCCCGGTCGATGCCAGTGAGCATGCAAGGTTGAGAACCCACCATGGCAGCTCCACAAGGACAGGGACCGTGTTTATTTATCTCATTCACTGCCGATTTCCCAGCGGTCAGCGCGGCCCCTCGCACGTGCGTGGTAGATGCTCAGTAAATAATTACTGATGAATGAATGAAGAGGTGTCACTTGGTGGAATGGAAGAACTGCCTGGCAGGAAAGCGGCCCTCCTCCAATTTTACCGTGCACGGGAATTACCTGGGGGTCTCGTTAAAGTGCGGATTCTGATTCAGCAGGTCTGGGGTCGGGTGGGTGGAGATGTTGTGTCTCTAACAACCTCTCTGGTGATGGAGATGATGCCGGCCTGGGGAGGCAGCACTTTCAGAGCAGCAAGGCCCTAGGAAAAAACAAAACACTTTCTGCCACGTAGTTGTGAAGTAGAGGAGTTTGTATAGTTCAGAATCCTGCCTAGGAAATCTCAGCGCCTGTTTCTTCATACCTTTACCTTCACAACAAGCAAACGCAGGCCATGCAGCACCTTCCTCGGAGCTTGTTTGGGAGCATCAAAGGAGACCCTGCCCGCCGAAGCATTTGGTGAGCTGTGATGCCCTTATTTTTCGTAATTATTCTCTTTTAGTGAATTATTATTTTCCTCTTGTTTTCTTAAAGCCTAACACTGTTGGTATTGCAGGATCCAATGAAATTTTACTTTGATCAGCCGTCTACGTTTAGTGGGGCCTTTTGGGAGAAGTGGCGTTGGGAAAGCCGAGGCCACGTTCGCTGCACGGTTGTGACGGGTGCTGTGGATGGGAGGGGCCCTCCTTGCTGTTTCTATGGAATCAGCACCCACCTACTCCCCTCGGCACTGCAGCAAGTGCCGGGATAGTGGGGAGACTGTCTAGTCCCCAAATCAGACACTTCCTGAAGTGAAAAGATGATTCTCAAAATAATTGTAAGATGCTAATTGATCTGTAGGTGTAATCCGAGCTATTCAGGGCAAACTAGACCCGGGTCACCCGAAGGCCAAGCCCCCCAGGACACTGCCACGTAAATGCAAAGCTTCAGCATGCTTTGGTAACAGGGGACCCTGCCGCATCAATCGGAGAGATATACCCTGACATAGAAGAGGGCAAATAAAAATAAATAAAAAAACAAAGTAGCATTCAGAGCTAGTATGTATTGTGTGCTGGGGGAGCGGGTCAGGTACCTGCTATTCCCAAGCTGCTTTTGCTCTAGAGAAAATCCATGGGATGATGCCAATTCCTCAGGTCAGCGAATCTCAGATATCAGTTCGTGGTCCTTCGTGGTTGTCACCGCATCTGTGTACCATCCGAACTTACTTACCCAGTAGTTTTCCTTAAATCTGTTCACCTTGTTTTAAGTTGCTTTCATTCTGTGCTAAAAATCTCTGTATAATAATGGGTTCGATGAGCCAGTTTTATGCTTTTCTGATACATATCAAAAGCATCATGGCTAAAGTTGAAGGTACTCATTCTTGTGCCACCTAAGCTCATTTCCCCTCCTTCCGGGGTTCGTGGCCCGTAGTTTGGGTGACATGGGCTTGGATAAAGAGGTTTCTTTGTTGTGGTTCCAGTGACTGGCTCTTGGAGGAGCACCGTTTGTTAGAATGCTCTGCGGATGACGGAGCTGGGCAGCGAGCTTCCTCGGGAGGCAGGTCGGCATGTGGCTGGGATCTGGCCGACTTTCCATACCGCTGTTGGCTGGGTGTGAGAGCTTGAAGTTCTCTACCCTGGCACAGACGCCCTTCTCATTCGTAGCCTGTGGGTGGTAAGAGAACTTACCCCCCCCCCCCAGGTCATTGTGGGGCTTAGTTGGAATTGTTGATGTCTAGTGGGTAGCCTGGTGCCCGACCATTTTATTCCTGTTTTTTGCTGGTGCCCTTCTTTTTCCCATTAGCAAAAGAGTCCAGACAATGCAGTGGACAGAGCCCTGAGCTAGGAATCTGAAATTTCAGGCTCCAGTAGCTTTCTAGCTTTAGTGACTTCGGGCAGGTCACTTATGCCTCCCGGGTGTGTAAGATAAGAGCCATTCCTGCTGGTGGACAGTGGTAAGAAGGCGATCGCATTGTCGGGGAGCTGTGGCCGCTAGTCAGGGAGGACCTGGGGAGGGGCTGGCTGGAGGACAAAAGGAGGAAGGAGCTGTGATTTCCGACTGCAGTTTCCTTGGGTGTCACAGTGCTGATGGTGTGTGGTCAAGCCTTCATCATCACCAGTCGAGATACAGTGTTTTTCCTTCTCCCTAGAATGAGGGCCCATCGAGTGGTAGAAGATATTTGTCGTGAAATGAGCTTATGCCATAACCTTTTGTGTTGTTTGGTGCACACAGGCCTTCCTGAGACGTCTGTGAAGTAACCAAGCTCAGTTTCTTTCTTTTTTATATTTTCAAACAGAGTTTCTGAACAGGTAATACAGGTGCATGTGGTAGAAATTTCAAAATGTACAAAAGGATGTATATTGCAGATAGACCCACTATCCAATTCTTACCTCTGGCATCTGTCAATATTTACTGTTTCTCAGGCTTCCATTGAGGTATATCTTACACATATACAACAATTTTGTTTACATTTTTCCCCGAGTTTTCTAAACCACGGATAGTATGTATAGTATGTACCGATCTGCCCCTTGCTTTCTGGGTCTTAGAGGAGGGTCTGTGTAAAGAGCATCCTCATTCTTTTTTTACGGTTGCAGAGTATTCGGTTGCCTGAATGTATTGAATTCACTTAACCGGGTCTCCACTGACTCAAAGGACAGCTAAGTAGTTTTCCAGTCTTCGGGTTTTACAAACAAGGCTGCAAGGAGCAACGTTGTCCACATGTGTGAGTATCTCTGTCTGCTGACTTCCTAGAAATGAATTTGCGTCTGTAACCTTGACGGATTTTGCCACCTTGCCCTCCACCAGCAATGTCTGACTCTTGTTGGCTGCAGCCTTGCCAGAGCCAGTGTGCTACCCAGAAACCTTTTGATCTTTGCCATCCTGGGGAAAGATGGTGTTGCAGTTTGTTTTTAGTTTGCATTTCTCTTAGTAGAAGTGAGCTTCGGCAGCTATTCACATGCTTAGAAAAACCAACTCAATTTCATTTAAATGTTTTGCTGTTGGCAATTATTTTCAGAGTCTGTAGGGAAGGACCAGTTTTATTGTTATTTTCAATCTGTCTCGGACCAATATTTTTGTAGAATACAATAAAAAAGAATCACTAGCAAAATGGTATAAAAAACCCAAAGATAAATAAATCACGCACCTCAATTTCTTTTTTTTTTGTTACTAAACTTAATAGATACAGAATTACTCTGTCTGCTCATTATATCTCCGTGTTTTCAGTTCCTGGACTTAGCTCACAGCAGAGCGTCAACGCTTTGAGTGACGTTGCTGTAACGGACTCCGTCCTCATCTCTTTTCTCCCGCTTCTACCCTATTTGGAAGTGGGAGGAGAGAGCACAGGATTTTATATTTCATATTTCACGATTGGTGCATTTCAGGATGCTCTCATGACATTGAAGTATCTCTGGTGGTGCAGTGCTGATTCAGGAGGGCTTGGTTTCCAAGGCCAGGGGTGCTGTACAAGCCGGGGTGATGGTGTCATGGTTTTCACTGATGAAGACCTCGAGCTTGGATGGGAGGCTGGGAGGACGAGGTCACCCTATCAATCAGTGAAATTTGCAGAGTGGGCCTCTTTGACATGGGGGCTTTGCCAGGATTCCAGTGTCCCCTGGTGCCTTTCCGGGAATCGATTCAAAGTGGAAGTGTATACCCCCAGGTGAAGTAGGACCCTGAGGGATGGCGTGGTCAGGAGGCATCTTGGTGACCTTGTAGAACGTTGAATTGGGAATGAGGTTCTTGCTTCTAGGTCACTGAGTTCAATGACTGTGAGTGGCTTAGGACAGCGGTCCCCAACCTCTTTGGCACCAGGGACTGGTTTCATGGAAGAAAATTTTTCCGCAGACGAGGGTGTGGGGAGGCGGAGCTCAGGCGGTGATGGGAGGCACTGGGAGCGGCTGTGAATACCGATGAAGCTTCGCTGGCTGGCCCGCCGCTCACCTCCTGCTGTGCGGCCCCCCTGTTAAGTTTCATGGAAGACGGTTCCTCCACGGATGAGAGGGTGGGGGACAGGGCCGCAGAGCTCTGCAGCCTGGTCCCTAACAGGGCACTGACCGGTACTGGTCCTCGGCCTGGGAGTCGGGGATTGCAGACTCAGAAAACAGACACCGGCCCAGTATTGTTTGTTCCGCTTTTGAGTTGAAGTTTTACCTTTGCTAATGATACGAAACCTTCATCGTGTTACCTCTAAACACGTGGAAAGTTGTTTTGCCAGCGCAAGCTTCTTTCTAGCTATTCTCTCATGTCCCTTCTTGTAGTGACTTGGTGTCATTAGCATCCAGGTGCCCCAGGGTCAGCTCTCTTCAGTGGCAGGTGTTTTGGCTTCTGTTTACGATTATTAAATGAAGTCATATTGAGGTTTTTTTTCCATTTATTTTTCTCTATTCAATGTCATATAACACACAGAGATGACATGCCATCATGGTGCAGAAAGAAAATGCCCTTGGACTGCCTTCCTGCGGGTGACTGCGTCTCTGTTAGAGCCCGGGGAGGAATGGGCTGTTGACCCAGGAGTTGGGGTTGTAGAATAATGGCATTAAGGTCACAGGTTCGCCACTTGCCTCATACTGACACTTGACCTTGGCAAGTTGGTTGGCCCATTTCCCTCACCTGTGAAATGGGAATAGTGGGTCCCCATCAGTGATTTATGTGGGGGGGACAGTTATGTCCAGCGTTGCTCGGTGGGGCAGGGACTCCGTGGAGACCTCTCTGGGCATGTGCCTGGGTGAGGTCAGGCGTGACAGCCAGCAGCCAGAGTGGACGCGCTCAGAGACAGTCCTGGCTCTCTGCCCAGTCCCCGCATCTGCAGCTAGTGAATTACTGAAAATGTGAATGAGACGATGCTCTCCCCTGACTCGTGGTCCAGAGCTCAGACTCTGGAACCAAACGATGTAGGGTTGAATCCCAGCGGTGCTCTTGCCGGCTGGGCGAGCGTGGGTAGGCTCCCTCCCTCCGTTTTGTGGAACAGAAATTTTAAGAGTAATCTGCCCTGGGCTAGTGGGCAAGATTAAATGAGCGTGTAGACGCGGGGTTCTCTGAACGGGTGGGACGTACTGCTTGCCTTTCCCAGGCTTCCCGAGTTTATGCCACCAGCAAATTCATCAAGTGCCATCTACGTACCAGACGCCTCTCCCCGGTGTCGGGCACGTGCATCAGACCCGGCTGCTGCGTTTGCGGAGCTCACGGCCTGGCCTTGGCGAGCGTTTCTTTAAAGGGCTGGGTAGTAAACGTTCTAGGCTTCGTGGACCCTAATGTCCTTGTCACAACCACACAACTCTGTCGTCTTGTGAAAGTCGTCGCAGCGAGTGAATGTGTGATCGTGGCTGTACTCCAAGGAGACTTTTTCTGCAACAAGTTGGCAGGTCAGATTCGGCCACGGCCTGTAATTTGCAGACCTGTGATCTAGTGAGAAGACAGATGTCAAATAATCACAAATAATCATTCCGTTACAAATCGTGTTAGGTGCTGTGAAGGAACGTACGGGATTCTGTGAGAGGAAAGGGTCAGGGAAGGTGGCTTTGAAGAAGTGACACTGAAACCATATGGTGACGAGGAGGTGGCCGGGGCGGGGGGGGGGAAGGGTGCCCCTGCAGAGGGCGGCTCTGAAGGGCAGGAGGAGCTGGCCGTGCTGACTCAGAATCACAACCTGCACTGTGTCTTTTAAAGGCATAACAGATACTCTGCAGCTGTCTTTGGATCAAAAAAACAATTTCTTTCCTCTGTATAGTTCATGCCAGTCCTCTGCTCCTCCACCCTCTCTCCCCTCAGTGATCCCCATACCAAGAGAGAAACTGTGTTCATGTGTTAACACCTGTCGTCCTGCGTGCCTGTGCTGCTTTCTCCTGTCTCTGTTCCACTGTGTCTGTTACACCATTGTCAGTGTCTAATGCAAGAGTGGAGGAGTTGGGGAAGATTGCAGATTCCTTCATTATGAGGTGCAGAATGGTTCACTGCGTAGAATTCAGATTCGCTCTTTGGTTACTGTTTTCTCTTTTTGCCTTTTAAAACTGGACATTATTTTCTTATTTGTCTGGATAAAGATTCACAGCCTTTAGAACAGTTTTGAAAAAAAAAAAAATCTCCCTTTCTCTTGATGACACGTCTCACGTCTCCCCTGACCCCCGACCTCAATTTCGCGTTTCCTTGAAAGGGGCTGCAGTGCTCTGTAGGGATTTTACTTGTATGTTCTCATTCTAGAATGTTCCAAGGGGTGCCTTAGAAGTGGGTGGGGTTCTCCTGTACAGCCTTGTGACCCCTTCAGTTCTTCAGTTGCTATAATTCTGTGGTTCCCCGAAGACTCAGCCTCCCCGAGAGTCAGTGTTGGTGGTGGTTGGGGGACACACCCTGGAGCCAGTCTGTGTGCGTGGAGACCCTGTGTTATGAAAGCGGTTGCAATAGGTAAATGAATGATCAGGGATGTGTTCCATGAAACTTCATTTACACAAACAGTTGGCGGGTCACTACTGTTCATCAGTTCCACTGCTTAATTTTTAATTACTAATTTTTTCTTTTTTAGAGACAGGGTCTTGCTCTGTCACCCAGGCTGGAGTGCAGTGTCTCAGTCATAGCTCATGGTTCCTTGAACGCCTGGGCTCAAGTGATCCTACTGCCTCAGTCTCCTGAGTAGCTAGGACTACAGGTACATGCCACCACACCTGGCTAATTTTTAAAATTTTTTTGTAGAGCCGGGGTCTTGCTACGTTGCCCAGGCTGGTCTTGAGCTCCTGGCCTCAAGCGATGCTCCCGCCCCGGACTTCCAAAGTGCTGGGATTGCAAACGTGAGCCACGACACGTGGCCTGGTTTCACTGCTCATTAGCTGTGTGAGCTTGAATAGTTCCTTACCCACTCACTTTTCTTACCTTTAAAATAAGGACAGTAATGACATCTACCTCATAGGGTTACTGTGAAGATTAAAGGGAGTAAAATACACATAAAGTCACTGTCCTTGAAACAGTGCCTGCACATGGTAAATGCTGTTTGTGAGCTGTGTGTTATATATTCCTCCATAACTACCCTTGAACCCTGGCCGGTGACTCCTGACTCACCCTGAGATTTTGGGCTGCATCACTTCATTTTTGCCTTACTTTCTCCGTAAGACTGTAAGAATGATCTTTATCATCAGAGGTCTGGGAACATTAGTCCTTTTGGAAACTAGTCCTTTGTGTTCTTTTTGTACCTTGAAAACATACTTGCTGAGCAAAGCAGCCTTTTGAACACAGACCTAAACATGTGGTGGTAGCAGCGACATTCACCTTTCCTGTCGTCTGTTTTAATTCATGTCTCTAATTAATGACTTGTTCTCTGTTGACTTAGATAGAAGTCCTGACATGTCATCTGTGGCTTTTCTTGAGTCCCTTCTCTGCTTTGCACAAACTTGAAGGCAAACCTGCCTGCCCCAGGACTCAGGTAAATGGCCACTTTGGGGAGATCGTGGGCAAGTCAGTTTACTGCTCTGGGACTTTAAAAAAAAAATTTTATCTGCAGCGTGGTCCAGCTGCTCTCCAAGGACCCTTCGCAGTGCCTGTGTTCTGGTTTAGGCTGCCCCATCGCATGGCAGTGTTCTCGTTGGTTTTTACAGACCCTGTAATGCCCTTGTTTCAGTTATTTCTTCCTTCTGGGCAAGGATCTGTCTCTATCCTTCCCACCCTGCCCCCCAAGGAAGAAATTCTAACTTGTTTCCTTATGAACTGCTTTTTAAACAGATTTTTTTTTCTATACCCATCTTATGCATTTATGATTCATCCTTCCTGGGATTTTGTTTTTGTTGTTTGTTTTGTGTTTTGGTAGCACCCCTTGGCAGTCATAGCATTGCTCTCAGAGGGGCTTTGAAGAGCTAACATTATAGTCTTCTTGTTGGAACCTGTCCCAGCTCAGTTGCTATTTTTAATAAAGTTGGCTGCATTGTTTCTCAAAGGTTACGACGTTTTTTTCCTGATGGAAATAAGAACTCTATTTCTCACACTCCCAGACCCTGTGATTTACCCCCATAGGTGCCGTCTTTGTTCCGCTTCTGGTCACATAACAGTTACTTTTCAGTTCCCCCCACCCACTGCCTTTGGTGTCATGCTGGGTGCTAGCGAGCGTCGGCTCTGGGGTTTGTAATCCACTCTGTAATTCCCGTAGTGCGGAAACATTCCCAGTTTCGCTTCCTCCACTGTGCCGTGCCCAGGACTAGGCAGGCTGGATACCAGCAATGCAGCCAGGGAGGGGTGAAGAGGCTGGGATCAAAGACACGTTCATCCTGGGGAGGAAAAAGTGGCCAAATACACCTCTGAGGTGTGTGCTGTGGGCCTTGGGTGACTGGTCTGCAGGGCGTTCGTTTACTAAACTTTTATTACATTTTTTATTAAATTTATTACATTTTTAATAACGGAATAATTTATGTTTATAGTAAAAAATTCAAAGAGTTGAGAAGGTGAAAAGAAAAGCCCCTTCATGGCCTCCTCATCTTCCGGCCATCCACTGTTAATAATTTCCTCAAGTATCCCTCCAGAACTTCGCACGAAGGTGTAGGCGTCGGATGCAGTGGCCTGGTCTGCGTGATTTAAGTAGTGCCAGCCACAAAGCAGGGCCCCGTGTCTGCTGATCGACTGAATGACATCTATAGTATTGTCCTACACACACCTCGTATCTCTTTCTGACATGTTTTTACTTATCTCCGTATCTCAGACAAATTTTCCTAACAGTACCTATAGGGCCGCCTTACTTTTTGAGATAGGTACATGGTATTCCATCATATGGAGTCTTAGAATTATTTAACCAGTTCAAGTTATTTCTAATTTTTTTCTGGTACGAACCTTGCTGCAAGGACCATCTGAGACAATCTGCCGATTGTCCTCTCAATAGCTTTTTTTCACTTCTAGGAAAATTTTTACTGGTTGTAGGATGCTCAGGTCAAGCCCACCTTTGCCAAGCTCCCTTGCAGCGAGGTGTGACCACACGTCTAGGTTAGATTCCGGCTGGCAGGGATTGCGAGCAGACGTCATGTGTGCAGCTTCCAGGAGCATCCTCGAGAGGGGAGGAGCAGTCCTCTCCCTGTTCTCCTAATTCCCCCGGGCAGAGGTCATTTGACGGCAGGAGCTAGAGTAGCCGTCCTGGCTCTGGAGATAGCGGCTGACTCTTGAGGGTGACAGCACAGCGAGATGCAAGGGGCCGGAGTCCCAGCACCGCGGAGCCGTCCCATCCGGCCTGCGCTGCATCCTCTTGAACATTTTCATGAAAGAGAAAAATACATTTCTGTCGTGCTTAAGCCACACTTTCATTATTTGGGTCTGTGTTACTATCTTTATCTCTTTTCCCACCCGTGTGAGTACATGTGTAGGATAAAGAAAGTAGAATTGCAGGGTGGAAGGGTATGGTCACTTAAACTTTCCATGATGCTGCCTAATTCATCTTGAAACAGTGATCATCATTTTCATCTCAGGAAACGTCCCCTATCACGTCCAAGCTCTTGTATCATGAAAACACATTTACGCTTAACATACATAATCCCCAGATCTGTTAAAGATGCACAGAGATTCACGTTAGCAGTGGGAAATGCTGGCATGTGAATGAAGCAAGAGTTTGGTTCCAGATGTCAATATCAGTGACATTCTGTATCCATGGAAACCAGTTCTCAGAGAGTGCGTCTGTAAAAGGGAAGGGAGAACAGGGAAGTGGGAAGGGGACCACTTGTGCCTCACTGAACAGCACACACGTCTGTGTCCACATCCGCACACACGTGGAGGCTACTCAGACAGCCTTGACCAGCCCTGCCTGTCCCCACATCCAGCCGCCCATGGGGCAGGCACTGTGGGGCTGCTGCGTGCCAGCCAGCGGGGACGCGGTGTTGGGCAGGTCAGACGCGGCCTTTGCTCCCGTGAGGTATCTAGTCTGGGGGGGTGTGTCTGGGTGTATGTTCAGAGAGATGGATATTTGGTTGACACTGGCTGGGTTTTTTTGCCAGGCGTTGTGGCCAGAGGGCAGTGGGTATTTGGAAAAACAGTCGAAACCCTGATCCATAGCCCCTCAGCTGGGTAGGAAGGTAGTGTGGACAGACGTCCTGGTGAGGTGTCAGTGTGGCAGCGACGGCGTGCTTCAGGAAGCCAGTGGGACACGGCCTGCGGGGTGCAGGGAGGGGACGTGAAGAAGGCAGCAGGCAGAGCTGAGCCCCGGGGAACCGCGGCAGCTGCAGGCGAGGACGCCCAGATCCAGGGTGTCTTTGGGAGTGGGCAGCTGAAGGGGAGCGGAATAAAAGACGTTCGGAAAGTAGCACGTTGAGCTGCTGCGGGAGCAAATGCGGGACGGCTCATCCGGGGACGCGGCGGCCACCCAGGAGGATGGCAAAGCTGTGGTATCGAGGCAGGTCCTCCGTGAGGGGGTGGGGAAGGCGACGGGCACTGCTGGGAGGCAGGGGCCTTGGAAAGGGGGGTGTTTGGACAAGAGGGTGACGGTGTAACGGGCCGGAAGCGGTACCCAGGATCAGGGCCCAGCCGGCTTCTCCTCCTGGCCCTTCCAGACCCAGAGGCTGAGCAAGCTTGACCCGAAGGGTGGTGAGGAAGCGCTGACCTGGGAAGAGCCACGTTCCCCTGGGGACGCAGCTCACCTTCTTCCTCCGCTGTGCTGGGCTGCTCCAGGCACGCTGCCCGGGTGGCCGCCGCCTCTGTCCCCGGGACCTTGCTCAGGGACAGCGGCCCCTGGGTGGGTCTCTGTCCTTAGTGTGAGTCAAATGGGAAACAGTAAGATAGAGAAAAGTAGACTCAGCCTAGGAATTTCCAAACGGCAAAAACCACGGACTGACTTGAATATGTTGCCACCGTGTACAAGAGAGATTTCACCAGCTCCATCTCCGTGTGCTACACTGTTATATCTGACGTTCCCCCCGGGCTGGAAGCCGTATTTTCTAATTTAGCTTGAAAAACGGCCACAGGTGTATTTAATATGCATGATTTACGTGGATTTATGACTGAGATATAACTTTATTGGAATTTCTTAGTGATTTTTGTGTCTATCATAAAATCCTGCAGCAATTTGATGTATTGCAAAAATTCAGCCTCATATGTGGAGTCACATTATTGGAAAGGCAGCCAGCTGCACTCCACCCTCCCACACACTGCAGAAAAGATACTGAAACTGTCCTACACACAGATGATCACCAAACCCAGAGTCTCAGATGATGGGTAAAGGAATTTATTACCTTGGTGGAACAGTGTAAAGGAACTAGAAAACAAGTGGAAACGAAGGATGTTATGATAAGGCGATGCAGTGTGCCAAGTTTTTGTTATAGTTCTGTTTGCTTAGCGTTGGGTCATTTTGCATTTTAGTGTTTGCTTGGTGACAGGTGGCCATTTTGCCAGGTTCTCACCCTGCTGAGATGAGATGCTAAATATGAAAGTCAAGAACAAGTGGTAGAAGCAGATTATTTTTAAAATACAGCGTAAGCATCTTATTCCTTTTAAAACACCTGTCTCCTGAATCCTTTAGTTTCTGTGACCTGTGAGCGTCCCATGACAGCTGGAGAAGGTGTGACCGTAGGCAGAGTCTTCGCTAAAATGATGACAGAGCCTGATCCCACCCCCTCCTTGAACTGCTTCCCTCATTGGACTGAACTCTGGCCACTCTTTCTCATCGCAGCAGACTCAGCCGGGCCTCGGGGAGTCGCACTAATCAAATGCCACTCACCAACCATCAGTGGGGCTCTGTGAATGGTTTAACCAATTGCATGGCTGTGCGTGGCATCTGGTTAAGCCCATGGGCACCCAGGTCTGAGCCCTGGGTTCAAATCCTAGCTCTGCCACTGACTGACTATGGACCTTGGGCAGATTCTTCAACCCTTCTGAGTCTTAAGTTCCTTGCCAGCTAAACGGGGAAAATGATAGTACTTGGCTCACAGGATTGTTGTAAGAATAAATAGCACGTAGTAAGAGTACCTAGTAGCTGTCATTATTGCCGTGGCGGAGTCTCACGTGGCTTACCAATTTGATGCATTTGGGAACTGTTAGGTTTTAAATTTTATTTCTTCGTTATTGGCAATGTTCTTTGGACATTTTGCCTTCTCAAGAAGGCCTTCCTCAACCACTTTACCTACAGCTGCAGTTATCCACCTTCTGCCACCTGCATGCCTGTCGTGTACCCCCCCGCCCCTCCGTCCTCTCCAGGCCCATGTCCTGCCTTTTCTCCACCGCGCTATCATTTTCTCGTAGGCTGTCCAGCGTGCTTTTTGTTTCAGGCCGTCGTAATCTACTGAAGCGTGAACTCCGCGAGAGCAGGCTTGCTCGCATGTCCAGTTCACTGTTCTGTCATCTGGGCCTAGACCTAGAGACTAGTGTCTGGCTTAGTGGGGATGCAGTAAATCTTCATCGGAATGGAGACATTGATTTTGCAAGTGGTGATACGATTCTTTATGCCACCAAGCAGTACAAAGGCTGCTGCAGCTGTCTGAGATGGCAACGTTTCATTCAGAAGTTTCATTTGCCTGTTTGCCCATCCTAAGCTTCCTTTCCTGACGGAAGATAATTTAAGGCCAGTAGAGCAGATCTGGGGGGATAACTATGTTGGCTAAGGAGAGGAATAGGGCTGGCTTTATTAACTCCTCTTCTGGTTTACTTCTGACACCTCTCCTGTCACCTCTCCTGTCAACATCACCAATCACCTTGGCGACCAGGGGAGATGCTCTTCTCAGCAGTGGGCTCCGTTAAGTATCGTTTTACTTTCTTGTTTCTCTCACACGTGACTCAACGTTGGCTGTTTTTCTCTTCCAGGGCACCAATGCCTCTGCTCTGGAAAAAGACATTGGTCCAGAGCAGTTTCCGATCAATGAACACTACTTCGGATTGGTCAATGTAAGTATTTAAGATGTATTATCTGTATCTAATGTTTTAGAGCAGCAAGCAGCCCCCAGCCTTTTTGGCACCAGGCACTGGTTTCATGGAGGAATGTTCCTTCACGGAGGGTGGAGGGGCGGCGGGGTAGGCGGTGATGCAGGCGACGGGCAGTGGCCGTCAATACCGACGGAGCCGCGCTGGCTTCCTGCTGCGCAGCCCCACCGCCAGTCCTCATCCTCACCAGTTTTCGAATAATCGGCCACGCCGTTTAGTTAGTAGAAGTGCAAATGTTGAGGAGGGGGCAGTTTAATCTATTTTTGATGGTGTGAGTTGTCCCAGAAAAAAAGGATTTAACACATTGACTGCCACACTAGAGAAAAAAATGTTTTCCCTGGGGCCACGATGTTCCATTAAAACAAAATGATCCTAATTTGTTATGTTTCTATGTGTGAGTTATATGCAGTGCAATCCATGCTTTTAGAATTAAATGGTCACTATTAATTGTAACAACGAGAACACCAACAAGTAAGGTTTTCAGGAAACAACCGCAGGGTTTTGCTTCACCTGGCCCTGGGCTCAAAACCGGCCTGAGTTAACCGTGTTCTCCCGCAGAGCTGGTCTTCCAGCCGGTGAGAACCAGTGACATCCTTTCCCTGTGTTGTCATAGCCTCGGTGTCCATGCTCTGTGAGAGGTGTCACGTGCTGCTGTGTGGGCCCCAGTCTGACTGCAGGAGACTGGGAATCTGGGCGGTATTGTACTGGGACAGTTGTCACCTTGGCAGAAATAAGATGGAGGGCAGTTTGGAAGTGGGGAGGGTGGGAAGCTGGGACTTGGGGGGACCTGAGGAGGCCCCTCCTTGCCTCTGTTGCTCTGGGGCGAGTGGGGAGGTGCGGTCTGAGCCCGTGGGCAGGGTCACTCGGAAGCTCGAAAGAGAAAAACAGAAACCAGCACCCCCCCGACTCAGTTCAGGCTGTTTGAGCCGAGCAAGCGGTTCCTACTTGCTGGATCTCTCTTGGGCTTGGGTTTTTATTTTCCCTGTCACGGGAAGGTTTGATGTGTTGCGAATGTGGCTTCTTTTTTTAGCCAGCTGCCTTCCTGGGTCTTCATACTATGTAGATATTTCTTCTCTCCTTCTATAAGCACCAGAAGGTCTCATTAGACTCTTTATGGAGGCCGCGTGTTTATTATCCTTTGAGAGACTTCTATGGGCTAGAGAAGCGCCAGGATCACAGTCTCCCTGTCGATGAGATTGTCCCTGGCCTTCCATGAATGAGTTTTTTGGCGTGGCGAGCTGGTCTCCGACACGGGGGAGATCTGGGCCAGGTCCTGGAGGGTGGTGGCCTTTTTCCCCCTCTCCACCTGTTCCAGAGGTGGCTGGTCCCCGGAAGATGACTTGAACTGCCCCCGTTGTCCTTTGGCAGTTTGGGAACACCTGCTACTGCAACTCCGTGCTCCAGGCGTTGTACTTCTGCCGGCCGTTCCGGGAGAACGTGCTGGCGTACAAGGCCCAGCAGAAAAAGAAGGAAAACCTGCTGACGTGCCTGGCGGACCTATTCCACAGCATCGCCACGCAGAAGAAGAAGGTTGGCGTGATCCCACCAAAGAAGTTCATCTCGAGGCTGAGGAAGGAGAACGGTGAGTAGCGTGCGCCGGGACCCGTGCGAGGCTCTGCTCTGAAATAAGGAGAATTGAGGGGTTCTGTGTATCCTCGGAGTGAAGAGCTGGGTTTTTTTTTTTTTTTTGAAAAGGGAAATAAGTGTGGGCAACTACTCAAGTATCATTTTTAGAAGAAACATTATTTCTTCTCTACCCGGTACACACACAACAAAACTGGGTTATATGAATAAGTATGCTTTAAAATGCAGACTTGTCATCCCGTTTTCGAATGATCTTTTTGCTTGCTGCATTCTGGATAGGATCTTTGTAAGAGAAAAAATTGTCCCAGGCAGCCCTCTGAGTGAGACACTCATTGGAGTAAATAGGTCAGTGAATAATCGAATAAAATAGTACTGTCTTATAAACTTGTCGTAAGTGATTAAAGTAAGTGCGTATTATCTAATCAGCACCTCTGCTGTTTTAAAAATAATACCTCTGATTTCTATTTACCTAAGATAATTGAAGGATATCAAATTGATAGCTTTGTGTGATATAAAAAATGTCCTAATTTTTCTGGCTTTTCTGTCTTCTTTTGGGGGAGTGGTGGTAGAAACAAGGTGTGTATTCCAGAAGTTTTGTGTTGGTGATTTTTTTTTTTTTTTTTGAGACAGAGTCCCACTCTGTTGCCTGGGCTAGAGTGCCGTGGCATCAGCCTAGCTCACAGCAACCTCAAACTCCTGCGCTCAGGCGATCCTTCTGCCTCAGCCTCCCCAGTAGCTGGGACTATAGGCATGCGCCACCATGCCCGGCTAATTTTTTCTATATATTTTTAGTTGTCCAGCTAATTTCTTTCCATTTTCAGTCAAGACAGGGTCTTGCTCTTGCTCAGGCTGGTTTCGAACTCCTGACCTTGAGCGATCCGCCCGCCTCGGCCTCCCAGAGTGCTGGGATCACAGGCGTGAGCCACCGCGCCCAGCCTGTGTTGGTAATTTTTATGACCATAAAAATATTTGATTACGGCAACTCGTGTTTATCCTGGATTCACCCGTACTCCAGCAGACTCGCACAGTCAATCAGATGTTTGTTTTATGAAGTCTTGTTTAATTTGATTGCTGTCTTTTGAAGTCGTTATAGTTTAACATAGCAGAATAAAAATAATTTGAGTGGCGAAGGAAGAGCACTCTGGGTCTAGCTGTGGACGTGATTCATGATGAAGTCTCACAGCCGCATTCATCTCTCGATTGTTTGTCCTCACGGCAGGGAACGGCAGTGGGCTCCTGGAGTCATTTGTACTGGGTTTCAGAACACTACCGACAGATAGACGCTCACACGCATTCCTCACCTCCCCTGTGCGTTTCATTTAAGCTGCTTGCAGGCTGGTCCAGGGTTTATTTTAATTTTTTTTCTTTTGAGACAGAGTCTCACTCTGTTGCCCGGGCTAGGGTGCAGTGGCATCAGCCTAGCTCACAGCAACCTCAAACTCCTGGGCTCAAGCGATCCTCCTGCCTCAGCCTCCCAAGTAGCTGGGACTACAGGCATGCGCCACCATGCCCGGCTAATTTTTTCTCTATAATTTTAGTTGTCCAGCTAATTTCTTTCTATTTTAAGTAGAGACGGGGTCCCGCTCTTGCTCAGGCTGGTCTCGAACTCCTGACCTTGAGCGATCTGCCCGCCTCGGCCTCCCGGAGTGCTAGGATCACAGGCGTGAGCCACCGTGCCCGGCCTGAAGAAATACTTTGAATATAAAGTCGTCTTTATATTTTGTAATCAAAAGAATCTCCATTTTAGCCTGTCCTAGCCCACAATTAGAATTGACGGGGACTTAAGAAAAACCTGGAAAAAGTAGGAGAAAAGGGAGAGAAATAAAACAATTGCCGTGGGATGAAAGAGTGAAGGAAACAAGGCCTGTGGCTCCTCTCACCCCGTGATCCTTTCCTTCAGCGCCAGCGACGGCTTCCACGAAATCACTTAAGGACGGTTGGTCTCGTTCATTCTGCCTTCTCGCTCACGTGGGTTTCCTTCGGGAAGCTCATCAGGTCGCTCGAACAGCTGCACCAAGTTGTTATGGCAACAGGAATTTTTAAAAGTCAATTAATTTTGCTGCAAGGTGTCGTTAAGACCAGGTAAGGGTGCCCTTGAATAATCATGGCTCGTCTCCGCCTGGCAGGGTCGCCCCGCGGAGCCGCGAGGGGAAGGGAGGTGTCCTTGATGGATTGTCGCCCTTAACGATTCTTACGGGAAATGTGACCATAAACTCCGCTGGCTTTATTGCAGATGTGTACATCCCGCTTTTAATCCTCCGTAAAATTGCAGCTTGGAGGGGTCGCGCTGCTCCTCGGTCCCGATGAACTCAGGCAAGAGAAGGGACGGCGGGGACGGTTTCCCTTGCGAGAGGACAATGTATCCTGCAGAGCTTTATGTTCTGAAAAATTTTGACCTTCTGATTTCAGGGAAATGAGCTAAAAGGCGTCTTGGATGCAAATTGACACGAGGTCTGGGCTGTGGGCGGAGCTGACAGCGCAGCCAGGGGCTCGCACTGGGCTCAGAGGAGGAAAGTTCCGGGTTTCTCCTGCACAAACTCTGTTCAGGTTTCCTGGGGCTGCCTCTCCTCCTTGGCATTTCCCGGAGGGTCTGGGTTTGTTTTTGTTTTTTGGTGTGGTTTTTAAATTTTGTTTTGTTTTCTTTTTTTAACCCCAGTCCTAGAAAAGTCCTCCACGGTCAAATAATTACGGGTTCCGATCCCAAACGCCGTCACGTGACGATTCCTCAGATTAAGACCCGAGTCCTCTGGGAAGAACTCATCTTAGTTGTGTTTAAGCCAGTGTGTCACAGACATTTCTGTCATTGAACCTACTTTTAAATATTTCCTTAGTTTTGAGTAATGTTTATTCACATCAGGTAGGCACACCTTGAGACAAGCTCCTTAGAGTAAAACCTTGAGGTTGAAATTAGTGAGCTCTGAACGTGGCTATTATGCTCAAAATATCACTTTGAGTTTATGAATATTTGTTTCCTTTTAACTAAATTCCAGCGCTAATAGAACCATTGTCTTTTTTCCCTCCTTCCATTAAAAATATGTGTTATGTGTCAGACACTGACCTAATAGCTTTGCGTGAGTCACATCATAGAATCTGGCCCCGGCTTCTCCACGGGCACAGAACGCACATGGATGTGCTTGCATGTACAGGGCACAGGTGCACACACGTGCACACACACACGCACATGTTCCAGGAGAAGAAAAGGTGGAAAGGAAACGGCATCCCCGTGTTTCTTTTCAAGCAACAGGTGTCTGCATAAAGGAAAGTCCTCCCTATCCACACGAGACAGTTCTGTGCAGCAGCAACCTGGGACTTCCGGTCACCAAACTGCAACAGTAATGAAGGCGGCAGAGCAGGTTCAGTGGCTGAGACGCAAGTGGGGGCGCGAAGCACGGCACCCCCTTTCTCAGGAAAGGCTGTGGGAATCCACATGGAGCCCCGCGCCTGGCGGAAGAGGCGGAAGCACTTAATTGGCTTGTCGGCTGTCACAGAGGCACCACCAGCAGGAATCCAGCCAACATCAAACAAACAAACAAAAAATCAGTGTGCCGTCTCATGGACATGCCGCCTCAGGATTTTCTCACCTATTTTTCTTAGAATCTGCCCTGGTCGTCCGTTTCTGTTGAAATGTTTACTCCGCATATTGTACGCCTGAAAGAAAAGCAAACTTGCCATGGCTTGAAAAAGCACCGAACGAGTAGCAGAAAGAGTTATTCCTCATGAATACACGTGCACATTTAAAACAGATGCGTGCAGTTATATTAATATTCCCCACACCCTCACCTGTGCAGGCCACTGGGGGAAAGATTTAAAAACAGGTAGTCTAACAACAACAATAGAAATAAGAAATTCAGATGAAAGTAGTTTTCCCAGCCCAGCCCTGGACATGGCGCCCAGTGGCATCCTCTGACCACTTGGGAACAGGTTTCCGTAGCTCGTGGCATCACTGGAGCCACATCGGGACTGCTGGTACCTCCAGGGACCCGGCCGCAGTGGGCAGGAGCCCCAGCAGGCTCAGATGAGAAGCCCATTGGGGATGTTGGAAGCAGCCCCTGGAAGGGAGGAAGCAGGTGACCCACCTGGTCGGGGACTTGAGTCATCAAGGTCAGGCCGGTGGACCGACGGGGCAGGTCCAATGCGAATCTCTCAAAGCAGAAGCAAATCCAGGCAGATGCAAACCCGGGCACCGTGCTCAGCCTGAGCAACACACGGACTTACAAAACGGCGGTGTCCACTGGGGGCCTGCTATGGGAGGGACTCTCTGCCGGGGGAAGAGGATACACAGAGGCAACAGGACAAAACGCCTGCCTTACAGAAGCGGCAGAGTACAGTCACGCACCACGTGCGCTGGTTTGTCAATGACGGATCCCATTTTCTGCAATGCTCCCATTAGATTGTAAGGCTGTATTTTCACCGCACCTTTTCTATGTTCCAATGCACAAATCATTACCATCACGTTACAGTTGCTCACAACACTGGGGACAATGACGTGCTGTGCAGCGGGGTAGCCCAGGAGCCGTGGGCTGGACCACATGGCCAGGCGTGTAGGAGGCGGCGCCATCCGGGTTTGAGCAAGTGAGCTCTGTGGTGTTCGCACCACGATGGACTAGCCTAGTGACGCCCTTCTCAGAACGAGTCCCTGTCATTAAGCAATGTCTGACTGTTGTTGAGAAGACAATTTAACGATATAAAGCAGCGGGAGGCACTAGATAGCGTAAGCGGTCTGCGGTGAGGTTGCCCCACGGCCACACCGCTGGTCTCCTATTGGTCTCCACCCACTGCGGCGGCTCCTGGGAACTGTTGGCCTCAGTCCTTACCCAACACGTCGGCAGTACTTTGCAGCAGTGCGATTCTGGGAAACAGAGAAAACAGCATATTCCGGAGTCGAGATTTCTCTCCCCGTTCTCTGGTTAGGCATTCTCCGACAAAACAAAGTTTGCGAGTTTAAGTTAATGAATATGTATCATGTACCCGGAGTCCTTGCCCTCAAGGGTTATTGAACCTGCAACATCACAGATGTGCAAAGAGGAACTCCCAGCAAGGAGGTGCCCCCTGGGTGGCGCAGTCAAGGTTACCGGGGGATCACAGGAAATTCCTGGGGGAGGGCTGGCCTCCAGGTGAGGCTCCACGGCAGGGGGGGGGCCGGGGGGGCGCCCCCGGGAGGAGGGGAGAGCACCAGGCGCAGGCGATGCCCGCAGCAGAGGCCAGACGGCCAGGAGGGCCGGGTGCTGGGGACAGAAGCAACTGCTCCGCCTGTCAGAGCCGGGGAGCTCTTGTACCCAAGAGGGGGCCACTCCAGCTCCTCGGGGGGGAACCACACGGCAGAAAACTTCCAAGGACACACAGAAGTGCGCCGGCTTTTCCAAAGCCAAAAAGGACTGACGGGGAAAGTTTTTGAGCCAGAAAGGGGCAAGATCTGCCATGTCTAAAACAAAAGAATTTTAACGTCGTCCTCCAAGGTGCCTGGATAACCGTGAGAGCCGGGTAGCGGGGCAGGGAGGGGCCGCGAGGCATCAGCATCTCGGGAGTGAGAGGCCCCAGCCCCGGCAGGAGAGTGCGGCTGGCTCTTCTCTCCTTGTTTGTTTTACTCGCAAAGAAACCCGCTGCTGTCACCACATCCCACCCTCTCATTTTTCTTTTAAATCGCTGCTTGGGTTAGGCATGACGTGGCTTGTAATGAGAAGGGTAAAAAGCCTTGTTCTTATTATCGTAATTTGAACAACAAATACGGAATGAAACAACAAAACAGCCGACACCATAAAAACAATCGTGAGCCCATTTTGTGAGCTCTTCAGCCGAATTACATTTTGATAAACTCCAGTTCCTTCAGAGGCAAATGTGCTCCCAAGCTCCTTGTTAGCAAGGTCGCCGGCGAGATCTGAATGTTTCCCACAGCCGTGGCTCCCTCGCCTAAAGAGAGACGCCGCCCCGGCTACGTAGGACAAGCGGGCGCGATGCTAACGAGCCTGACAGGTGGGTTCAGAATAGCAGCACAGACTTCAATTCGTGAGGACGCCGCCGTTTCTGTTACGAAACCGGAGGCCGCTGCTGCGTTCAGGAATTCAACAGCCCGACATTGCTCGCATACTCGGCATAGCTCTCGACCCAGGCTCCTCGAGATCTGCGCTCCGTAAATGCAGGGACGGCGGGAGAGGTTACAGGAGAGCATACAATTTCACAAACACGAATTACGCTTTTGGAAGAGTCCGTAAAGAACACGTTGAAAACATGCTTCGTGTGGTCTCTTTCACGGAGTTACTGTGTTAAAGCCACGTTGGTGGCAATAGCATGGTTCATGTAGCAAAGATACAATTTCAAATCCACACTCGTGCAGGTGACACTAAGTAATTCATGCAACAAAAATTTAACTTGACGAGAATTGATTGTGGTTTGCTATTCTGTTTGTGTGCTTATGGAGAGACGAGGTGAGCTTTCGTAACACTCCTGAAGGACGGATCTTCCTGGTTGCTGATTTTTTCCATTCCCTGCTCCTTGAGGAACTAGACAGATGAACACACTGTGGGGCCAGGGAATGGGAGGGGCTGTGCCACAGAGAAACAGGGAAACGTGGTTTGCACAAGACAGACGTCCACCTGGAGGGCCTCACAGGTGTGCAGGGCATGAGACTGACTGACATCACGGGAGGATGAAAATGTCACCAGATTCCTGCAAAAGCACACTTTGGACGTGAATGTTATACCCAAGTAGAAAGTAAAGAATGAGCTAGCACTTGCAGGAGATGCCCAATTCCAGTAAAGTCTAGCAAAATTCCTGAGCCCAGAAAAGAACTCCTTGGAAAATGCATTGAGAGGTTAATTCTCCAACCAATTCCATAGCATTCAGGAGGAGAAGAAAGTTTTAAAAAATTCATAGAAGTAAAAAGTCAATGCTTTTAAATACTCTGGATAATTGATTTGAGATGTTAGACGTCTTGAAGGCATAGTTGATACTTTGGGGTATCCAGCACAGAGTTTTCCCCGGTACTTAGCTTGTTTGTAAGTTTCTATTAATTGTCCCAAATCCATAGGGAAAAGGGTACTTTGAGAAGTCCTGGTTACTCTTTCAGAGTGCTAGGTTTACAAATGAAACATATTAATAAAACAAATTAGCCTAGAGGCTTGTGAAAAAGAGTTATCGAGATAAACGGAGATTATCATTCCGCTACGTAATGGGAAAATAAAGATAAATTATTCTGAAATACCAGCGATGATTTGCCTAATTAGCCTCTGACAGCTTGAATGTGTCCTCAAAAAAAAGGTAATGCAGTGTGTGCTTAAGAAAACCCCAGATTAATGAAGTGTAGATGTACAAATTGCATCTGGTTAGATTATGTAATTCTGAGTAATTTTAATTACTGGGTAATTCAGGAACTTCCAAATTTTCTTAGAACTGAAATTTCTTATTTTATTTTTAAGAAAACTTATTTTGAGTTTTGCATCATGCTAAATATTTTGTGCATTGAGATCTTTTTTTTATTATGAGGCTCATTCTTTCTCTCTCTCTCTCCCCCTCTGATGTTGGCGGCGTGGGGGAAGTAAGGTAAATGAACATAGAGAATTCTCCAACCATTTGTTTCCATTTAACGTTCAACAAGGGAAAGATTTGTTTCCTCTGAAGATTTTAAGAGATTTAAATAGGATCATTTATGTTCAGCTCAATTAAACTGCTGATAGTCCTGTTCTCTTAGCAGCAAAGTGTCCTTAACACGCTGTTTCTTCAGAAAAATAAAACAGCGCCGGCTGCCTAAGCCTTCCTCCTGCGGTGCACAGAACCCACGCGCAGGTCATCAATCTGCACCTGCAGCTCTGCCGCTGCTAGAGCATCACAAGTGGACCTGCGAGTCCAGGCCTGCTCCTTGGCAGAACAAAACAAGAAAGTCGGCCAGTTCACAACAAGAGAATTTATTTAAAACACACGCACACATACCCCCACAACATATTTAAGAAATTAAACATTGCAAGTCTTGGGGAATTTAGAAAAATAAAATGGACTTACAGTCCTCAAAGTCATCCTAGGAAGATTCTTCTGTTGAAGGCTAAGATAATAATCGATGTCCCTCACTTACAGGGAAGACTGTGTTGGTCATAACTGAGCTACCAGCACAGGTAGGTAGCAGTGTGGGAAGCCTGTGCATGCAGCAGACCCCGCAATTCTTTTCCACCTGCCCAACATTCATTCAGTGTTCTCTGGATGTCAGGCCCTAAGGAAACAGGGTGGGGAAAATGCACGTCCAGTTCTCTGGGAACCCCCGGGCCGGGTAAAATTTTTGTCCAAACAGTGAGAGGACAGAAGAGTGACTTCTTCTCCTAGCAACGCCCAGCTGGCTGGTTTCTGAGCCACCTTCCAAGAAGACATACTACATAGTAAATATATGGATAGATATCTGTGATTAAAACGTTTGAAAATATTGCAGAGCTACCAACGTAGGATCTCCCGACTTCACAAATGAAAATAGAGGACAACCAGTTAAATTTAAGCTTCTTGTAAACAACAGGTAACTTTTAGCATAAGCAAGTTCCAAATATTGCATGGGACACACTTATGTCAAAAGTTATTTGTTTTTTTTCTGACATTTCAGCGTGACTGTGTCATGTGTTTGCCTACAGCAAAGCAGTGGGAGCCCGAGAGGCTACCGTCTGGAAAGCTCCCACAGATGGGGCTTCTCTGCCCAACAAGATACTTGCTGATTCCAAATACAGCAACTCAGACCTGGAGAGGCTAATGAGGTAAGAAACTCAGGGGACAGAAATAGAATATTAGGGCCCATCAAGGAGGAAGGGCTTTAGCCACCCTCCTTTGGTTGAGGTGCAGGAACAAAGACTGTTGCATCCTCAGGAAGATGCTGACATCCTAGCCCCTGGACCTGTGCTTGTGACCTTATTTGTACATAGGATCTTTGCAGACGATCAAGATAAAATGAGGTCATTAGAGTGATCGCTGCTCCAGTATGACTATGTCTTTACAGAACGGGAAGATCTGGACATAGCCAAGCGCACAAGGAGAAAGCCAATGGAGATGAAGGCACAGCACGAATGGGGAGATGGTTCTGCCAATCAGGGAACCACCAGAAGCCAGGAGACCTGCCTGGGGCGGATTCTCCCTCACAGCCTCAGGAGGCCTCGACCCTGCCGACATCTCACTCTTGGACACTCCCAAAAAATGCACATCTCAGAGCTGCAGGGATCACGAGGTGCTACGGCAGGGTTGCTCCCATGACAGGAGAGGCCGGCGAGTCCAAATTTGCAGTTTGCACCAGAGGCAGGACACGCAGGCGAGCCCCAGGTGCAGTCGAAGTCTGCTGGGGGATCCCCTTGTTCCAGGAGGTCAGTCTTTCTGTTTTATTCAAGCCTTCAACTGACTGCACAAGACCTGCCCACCTTAGGGAGGGCAATCTCTTTGACTCGAAGTCCAGCGATTTTAGTACGAATCTCATTTAAAGACACCCTCCAGGTCGCCACGTAAGTGAAAGCTGGCAGCGACTTTGTCATGCAAAAGACACCTGCTTGGGGGCTGCTAAGGAGGGACATAGCAGGGCTTCACCGGAAAGAAGCTTTTCCAAGTGAGTGAGGAGCCGGTCGTCGGGCGGGGGAGAGGGAGATGCTCGGAAGAGGGGGAGATGCTATCACGCGTCTCAGAGAAGCAGAGGGTTTGGAGGGGAAAGGAAGAGAAATGGTCTAGAAATACAGACTCACACACTCCTCTTCCTCGTAAAGAAGAACGGGATCGAGTAAACGTGTGGTCTTGCCCCACACAGCTCAGAGCAGCGGTCTACCAGACATCCCCTGTGCTCTCAGCCTAGTCCCTCCCCTGCCCTAACAGTCTTTGCAATGCCAGTAACGCAAAGGGACACATTGTGGCTAGCGGAAGATGAAATGGCAAATTCTGTAACCCACTGACAGTGACGTTTTCCATCCACCGTCTTGTAGACGGTGTTCTAACTACGTTCTAATTTGGGAAACAGACGAAGATCATCTCGCACAAATCCCCCGTTCCCTCGGCGGGGCACTTCTGTGTCTGAACGGTGACGTGCTGTTATTGAAGCAAGGGAGGCCCCGGTGGGCGTCGGTGGGAGTATCTGCGGGGATTTTGATAGATGAGGTAACCGATCTACTTGATAACCTGCACGCTTTACAAATGAGCTGTTGAACCCGCTGCCAAATTTCAGCCTTAAACCGTGATTCAAAGACTCTATTGTGCATTTATAAAAGTGACGGCAGACAGGGCGAGCCTCCTCCTTGAATGGGCACGAGAAAAAGGACGAGGAGAAGCCACCTGAGATAGCAGGGAGCTTTCGAGCTGGAAGCATCACTTTGAATGTGTTTGCTGTAAAGGAAACATTCTAAAATAGGAAAGAAAAAAAAAAATCAGAAAACAGAGCAAAAGCAAACAAATCCAGCCGTGGGTCTTCTGAAGCTCATCTCAGCTTACACAGGCGTCTGCTACTCCAATTTTGCCGCAGAGCTTTGCCTCCTGAATTCTGACCTCACCCTGCAAACATTGAGGAGGATATTCTCAGTAGTCGTAGGAAACGCTTCTCAAATCCCAGTTCAAGGGATAACGTCAGCTTGGCTGCCTCTGTGTCTCTGTGGAATCTTTGGAGAAGTGCAGACCCCAGGGTCCTGTCCTAGAATTTGTCTCTCAGTGGGTCTCCGGCGGGGCCCAGGAGTCTGCACTTAGAGAAAAACTTGCCTAGCAGGACCGGCCAATCACCACTCACCATTAGCTAATGGACAGCACCACTGGGTCACTTTCATACGTACGTCATAGAACATATCAATATAATAAAATAAATACGGTAAAATCAGAGACTCTAATTTCCGACTGCTGATGCTCCTCTGGGCTGCGATATTTGGAGGATGACTGGGTCAAGAGCAACTGCTGGGATGAGGGACCCTGCTGCCTGACACCCCACCGAAGGCAGAACCCCGAGTCACAGGCAGGGAGATCTCCACGAGCCATTCCTCACCCAGCACCAGGGGACCGAGCAGGGTGATGACAGGACAGAGCTGGCAAACAATTCACTTTCTGGTCTCGGTGACACTTGGCAAGAACAGGAAGTTCATGTATCAGTTCAATACCTGAAGTATGGAAAAGGCACTTATATCTCGTCACCCCTGTGACCGCAGCGGCCGATACAGTGAAGATTCCAACAGTGGACAATGTACCTGTACTGATCATGGAAAGGTGACCTCTGTCCGTCCCTACTGTTAGCAACCCTGATTCATGACGGACCCGTGCCAAGCATATTTGTGAGCAGTTGGACTATTAACGGTTGTTTTATAAAATGTAAGTGGGAAATAATGTATTTAAATTAATAAATGACCAGGTGTAATAAGTGATTTTTCCACACGCTGTAAGTTAATCACACACTGTAAGTCTGTATTGAGTATATCACCTAAAGCTCTGAAAGCTTGTGTTTTCCCATCTCTTACAGGGAAAATGAATGGATCTTTGTATCAGGGATGGCTTTAGATTCAGGTCTCTGAGCTCCGTGAATAATCACCGTGTGTCAGCGCCTAAGTTAACAGGCATCTGTCATGCATTTGTTTTGGGATGTTTTAGGGCCCTGTTGGAGATCTCGTTAGCTACTTCCCCGGGACATGTTCTCTCCTGTTTTGGTAATAGACCCTCCGATTTTCAAGAAGGTGCCCAGCCCCCTGAACAAAGGCCACCTTCGCCAGCCTCCCTCACCGAGCGGTGCTGCCAGGTGACTACGCTCCACCTGTGGGTGCAGCTTCCAGCAGCGCCCTGCGATGCAGCGGGTGTCCCATCCAACCCTTCCCTCCTCCCGGCTGGTGGCGTGTGGGTGAGGACAAAACGTGAGCCTTCTTGAGCAAGTAGAAGCCACGCGTTGGGCAAGACGGCAGGTAGAAGGACTGCCGTGCGGGACCCAGGTCGGTCAGTCCCGGATGGCTGCCTCCACTTCATAGATGATATAAACGCCGCCTTGTTGAAGCCACTGCTGTTTGGGGCTTTTCTTATTTGCTATCAAACCTAATATTAACTGATTTGGGTTTCTTATAGGTTGACATTCCAGGCAGTTGAAACTTCATCTGGCAACCTTTGTATGACTTTCCTTAACTTTAGCCAAATCAGAGAGAGAGAGAGAGAGACCCTAAGGACAGTTTCCCACCAGGCCAGTAACTATTTCCCTCCATCTCCGCTCATGGCCAGGAATAAAGTGAGTGGGGGAAAAGCCAGGTGTGCAGGAGAAGGGGTCCCCGGGTCCCAGCACCCGTCTGTAGGTAATTCACAGCTGGCCGATGCAGGGGACTGAAGCCAGCCCTCCTGAGAAGGCCAGAGTGAATTATTTCCACGAGGAATGTCACGTCTGTCTGCCACAGCAAAAGACCCAGTGCGGAAACGCTGGTGTGTCTGATGAGAGGCACTCCACGGTGTAAAATATTACGGCACACTATGACTCATCGCAATGGTTTGTGGCAAAGACAGATTCTTAGAGGCAACAGGCTATACAGTCTCTTGTTGTTTAATAGCGTATGTGCCAGCCAGCCAGACATATGCCTTAACAGCTTTTAATTATTTCTACTGTTTGCTTACTTCTTTGCATTAAACACGACTTTTGTCTCTTGCATATTCCTCCGAAACCTCCATTCCCTCATCCTCTGTAATCACCGTCTTAATAATTGCTGCCAGGTCTGTGGGGATTTTTGTAAAACAATCAGCCTTTCTTCAAACCAAAACGCTTCCATTTACCTTGAAGTTCTTTTTTTTTTTTCTCTCTTCCTCTCTATTCATAGTTTCTGCTGATCTTTCCTGGCAGCGGGGAGGTTTCGACTGCTCCCGCACTGACTTGTTAGTTCACCCTGCAGGTCGCGGGCAGCCCTGTGTCACCATGACTCCCCTGGCAGCGGGACGGTTTCGCCCACAGGTGTGTCCCGGGGCCGAGTGGTTTAGCGTTAACTCCATCAATGTCACAGAGGGTTTTAGAACAGGTTTGTGCCATGGCATTCCCAGGATTGCATCGGTTTGGATTTAATGGACACAGAGTGTCACTGCGGAAGAACACAGATGTTTCCATGCGGCTCACTGTGCATTTCATCAGGGTGACTCCAGAGACAAATCCTGAGGCCACTCACGGCACCTGCACTTCCTGCCAGGTGTTGCCCACGAAGTCAGCGCTGATCCCAGTGATGGAGGAAGGATGTGGGCTTGTGACATCGCTGGTAGATAGTCCAGCCTGGCCTATCACACAGCGGCACGGAGACCCGCACACCTGCGACAAGATGGGCCCTACGGGGAAAGAAGAATCGGGATGGGGGTGACGTGGGCTCCTCTGAGACCCGTGTCTGCCGCACCTGTGAGACCTGCAGGTGAACCGCCAGCTAGACGCGAAATGAGCCGTTGGTCAAATAGTCTTTCGTGGTGCGTCGGACGCCGCGTCCAAACCGGGGGGGCATCTCTTTCCATCAGGCAGGGGCGTGGCGCATTTCCAGATGGTTCCAACAACACGCTACCCGCGGTGCCGGGAGCCTCAGCGCGGACGCCTGGCCACGTTGGCACCGTGCACACCTGCCGCCCCCACTGCTCCCCACCCTGCCGGGTCCAGTGCTCTGACCTCTGACCCCTCGTCCTCCAGACGAGCCCAGGAACCGGGGAGAGCCCAGGACTCTGAGTCAGAGGATCCGAAAGTCCGAATCAGGTTTGTCGCAGAAAGAGCAGATGCCCCGGTTCAAGTCCAATGTCAGGTAGACGACAGTTTTTATGCTGGGGACTAGTGAGTTCCAATTATTAATTATTCTCGTTTCTGAGAATGGTCAGTTTAGCTGGGTATCCCGCATATGCGTACGTTAAATCTGGCAACCCTGCTCCCGGTTTAATTTCTATCACTCATATAAACAAGTCGTTTAATTGGGGGGTCCTCGTTTCCCTCCTTGCCAAGAAGGGGTGAGCGTCTGGGAGGAGAAAAAGAGTTCATACTTACTCCCTGTACCTGGCCCTGTGCTGAGCCATTGAGCGGATGGGATTTGATTAACGGGTTCGGACGCACAATCTCGGGTGGGCCAAGCCTTGCGTTCTGTCCGCGTCAGCATCCCAGACGAATAACAGAGACCCTCGGGAATTAAGAGTATTTTATCCTCACGCTAATCCTATGAGGAAAGAGCTATTATTTCTACGTTATTCACGACAACAATGAAACACAGTGAATTTGTCACAGAACCGTCTCGTAAAAATGTGGCGTTTTTATCGCAGAAGTGGTCAGGAAGGGCGCCGGATGGTGACGTGCTGCCAAAGCCACTTTCCCTTGTGACGCAGCTTCCCGACAGCTCTCTCCGATGACAAGGCAGACCTGAGTGTGAGCATGGGAAGTACTGAGCATCCGTGACGGGCAGACCGCCTTGTTTACTCTTCCATTTTTATGCACAATTTAAGGGCTCCCCGAGTCTGAGAAGGGCCAATTGGAGTCGTCAGCAAGGCAAGTTATTGCAACACGGGCTGTTTGACATCATTTTTTTCCTAGTGGGAGCTGCTTTGAGAGGCTCTTTTTAACGATGCCGTGTCCTTCGCCTGCATGCGAAATGCAAACATAAAATGTGTCATTAATGAGACAGCCCAGATCTCTTATTCTCTCTCTGACCTTCCCCCTGCAATCACCCTGAGATGGGATCTGGGGAGTTTTAGGAAGGGCTGGTGGCCTGGGGAGAGGGGAGGATGTTTGCTGAGCACAGTACTTGGAATAAAAATAGCAGAAAGCTTAATAATATCTTTTTGGGTTATGTCAAAATGTCCCTGGGGTCAAAACAGTGGCAGCAGAAGAGTCACACGAGGACATCACGCTCGCCCAGCCGAAGAGATGCCTGGCGTTTGCTTAATCCTGAGCATTTTACTTTGGATGCAGAGCTTCCCACCAACTCTGCTGATTTTTTTTTTTTTAAATCCCTTTGTCCACCCTTTTCAGCAGTGTTTAGTTCTCTTTTTGGTTAAAATAAGAACAGCCAGAGTTCCTTCTAGGAAAGTGTATAAAACCTGCAGAGAGTTTAGAGACGCAATGGAAAGAATTGAACACAAAATGCCCCTGTCTGAATTATTTCATGCCTCCTCTCCCGGACAGCAGCCAGGCGAGCAGCCCTCACCGCGTAAGGTCGCGGGTTCCCACCTTCCACGCTCAGATAAGCAGCAGAACCTCCCTCAGCTCCCGAGCATTTCGTCTCTCCTCAATACTGTTAAGAGAATGAAGATATAACACAGTACTTGTCAGTGCAGAGTGGAAGCGTTTGGTAACAATGGGGTGACCCTTCCTGGTAACAGCTCAGATGCTCAGTGCCAGGAATGAAGCAATGAAGAATAAGCCTTCTTGGTTATTAGCGAGGATTGTGCTTAATTCTGGAAGAGCAGTGAACGGCTGGCAGAGAGCGATCTTCTAGACTTGGATCCCACCGTGTTTCCTCTCATCGTTAGGATCAGATTTGTGTCTTAGTTTGTTGTCATAACGGCAAAAGATTTTGTCTCACTCCCCTTCATGATATTAGGAGACTCTCCTGTTGTAATCTGCTTGCCAGGATGGCCTCATTGCTGGCGTAGCTGATCTATATTTCCCTCCTTCAGATTCTGGCATTGTTTTTATGGAAGTTTATGTGTTGAGCAGCAAACGGTCTCTGCGAATGCAAACTATGCAGCTGTAGGAGCCAAAGATGTCTGGTTCCTCTAGGGTATTTGTCTAAAATACATTGAGAAAAAAAATGTATTTCTGAGTTAGAAGCAGTATCTCTGATCCTGACTAGGCTGTACCTCTTTGAGGTCCAGACGCCCCCCCGGAATCTGTATTGTTTTTTGGGGTAACCTCAGGATTTAGCCCAGTGGCCACAGAGGAGCTGATGTAACTGCATACTTATTAAGTAAGTCGTAAATCTTTCCATAGTATTAATATGAACGTCATACTCGGAACAAAGAGAAAATCCTACTAGCTTCCATACAGAAAATAAACACGCCAACACAAAGCAGCAATGGTGGAAAATTTTCAGAGTTCTCAACCAAAACAACAAAAGTTAGAAGGTGACAGAAAAATACCTTCAATACCCTGAAAGAAAATGACCTCTAACCTGGAATTCTATGCCCAGCCCAACTCCTAACTGAGAATGGGATTAGAATAAACACATACTCAGACATGCACACTCCCAGTGTCTACCTCTGAAGTCCTGAGGGATCTATTATACTCCAGAAAAGACAGACGCATAGATGAAAAGCCCGGGTTCCAACACAACATGGAGGGGTCTCCAGTGGGGCGATAGGGACGGAAGGACGGCAGCTGTCAGGTGTGGTGTGTGTCCAGCGTGTCCTGGGGCAGGTCAGACCTCACTGGCCACGTTCTCTTTCTGTTGTGATTCCCTCTGTCTGGTGTGTGCTGAGTCTACAGGTTAGCTCTGAGTCTACAGGTGTGTTCTGTGTCTACAAACAGGTGAACTCTGAGTCTACAGGTGTGCTCTGAGTCTATAGGTGAACTCTGAGTCTACAGGTGTGCTCTGAGTCTCTAGGTGAGCTCTTAGTGTACAGGTGAGCTTTGAGCATATAGGTATGCTCTGTATCTACAGGTATGCTCTGCAACTACAGGTTAGCTCTGCATCTACAGGTGAGCTCTGAGTCTATAGGTGAACTCTGAGTCTACAGGTGTGCTCTGAGTCTCTAGGTGAGCTCTAAATGTACAGGTGAGCTCTGAGTCTATAGGTATGCTCTGCATCTACAGGTGAGCTCTGAGACTATAGGTGAGCTCTGTGTCTACAGGTTTAATCTACTCTGGAAAAGGCATGGGCTGTAGGACACAAGTCAGGCAGGTAGCTGTAACACGGCAACTCTTAAGTAAGGCTTCCCTTTGCCTCCTGTCTTTCTGACTTACATTTTCCCCAAGGAAGCAAAAATAATTAATTTCTTTTAATTTCAAACCTCTTTCCTTTTACATTTTGTAAGCCTGAAGGCTATATAGGAATAAATCTAAATACTGACAATGTCCACACAGTAATGTTTACAAAAAGAGTAGCTAACATCAACGGGAAGGCAATCGAGACTTGCTCCAATGCACCGCGCCCAGATGCTGCCAGACACGGTGTGACGACTCAGTTCCCAAGCGCCTTCCAAATGCTGCCGCAGGGAGCACGGGGACAGGATGAGCTACGTTCTCCTCCAAAATATGAGTTCACTGCAGCAGTGAGGTTTTCAGGAAAGACTTGCAGAGAGATCTCTATCTTTTCTTTTCCAACTAGAATTTATTGCCAATTCTACCTTCAAAGTTTCCAAGTGAAGCTTTTATTAGGAATAGCATTTTGCCAGAAAGAGTAACCGCTGATTTCTAAGGGGAATTTAAAAGAGAACGTGATTTTTCTTCCACCTATTATTAATGTGTGTTGGTCCATCCGGTACTTCCCTATGCCGTGGAAGAAATCACACGTCCACAGTGGGCAAAGGGATCTCCTGGTGTACAGCCCTGAATCTAACTGTGATAGGTTTTTTTTTTCCTTTAATGACTATTGGTCATTATTTTTTCATTTTGCCTGCTAACTTTATCATGATGAAATACTCCGTTCTAAAACTCTACCCCCACACCATTGCAACATGTACTATGTTTGGATTATTTCCCTTTGCTACTGATATTGCCAAATTCCCAGAGACTGTCTGCATGTTTTGGCAGCGTGAGCAGAGGTTGCAACGGCCCTTGTTTTTGCCCTAGCTGGCCTGAGTCAGCCGATGGGAATTCTGATTACATACCCTCAGGCCAAGATGTGGAGCTGGTTTGGAAAAGTTTTGGAAATGCCAATCCAAGAACATTTCTTTCCTATTTGTGCACATCAGTCCTTTTATTTCCTGCTGAGAATTATTTATATCATTCAGAGTTTCCAAGCACAGATCATGACTTTGAAATCCCATGGTTTCTGAAAATTTTTCAGATAGGAAAAGGAGATGAAATAAACCAGTAATTAGGCAGCCAAACTTCATTCTTTTGCTCTTTGAAAAACAAGCATTTTCTGTCCTTTTTTTTTTTTCCTTTTGCAACCTTCCCTTCTCTCTCTAACCTGCCAACATTTCATAGACTGTGATTCTTTTCTCTTAATTTCACACAATCAGGACGCCAGTTGAAAGACAATGGTCTTAACATACTGAGTGCACCAATCCAGCCAGAGAGTTATCACAAACACACACATGCACACGTACACGTGTACATACACACACACACACACACACACACACACACACACACACACAGGTCAAGTATGTCACTGAGCTAGGGGCTGAATGTCCTTCAGACAAAAGCAGAACTTAATGAAGACCATCTCTCCTGCGGTTATCCAATTCTGGATTTCACTTGAACTGGAGAAATTATCATTGCTTTATTTTTTCACGCCCTGCCCATTCACTAAGCCGAGAGTGTGTATCAGGCACTGTTCAGACAGACTCACGGGCTACGCCGCTGACAGCAGCGCCTCGGATCTGGTGGGACTTCACTAGCCTGGAGAGGCGGACAGCGCACACACCAAACCTTTCCTATGAGAAAGGGACAGGTGGGAGGATAGAGATACAGCAGAGCAGGGTGATGGTGAAGATTCTGAAGGCTACATCAGGTCCTGTGGTCCGGAAGGGCCTCTCAGAGAAAGCGGCTTCTACGCTGAGCCATGGGTGAGAGGAGTCAGCCGTGTGCAGAGGTTGACTCAAGTCACGTAGGGAACAGCGAACACCTCATTTAAGGCCCTAAAAACAGGAACAAGCTGGATACCGATGCATTTGCCAAAACAGGAAGATGGGGGGAGGAAGCTGAGCTCTGTTTGGGATGGGGCAAGGGTAAGACGCCTGCAGATATGCCTAAGTGAAGATGCCAAACAGACAGCTGGATAACAGAGTTTGGAGAGAGCTCAGGGCTAGAGATGGAAGTTTGAGAGTCACAGAATCCTAGAGTGTTTAAAGCCGTAGGATTAGATGACCTTGAGCATGGTGAATGGAGACAGAAGGGAGTCCAGACCCCCAAGTGGTCCCAGGGGGTGTTCTGGACACCTCGCTGCTTAATTTTTCCCCGTCTCATTTTCTATTTAAAACACTAACACCAGATGAAAAATACAGGAGAAATTTAGAGAAAAGACAGTGGAAAACTTTGATTTTCTAGTAGTCCATGGGAGCACATTTCCTTTTCCAAAGGACAAGACAGAAATCAGCCTTGGGTAAAGGAGCTAGAATTTAAACAGAGTCTGAAACTACATGGATGGTTCTAGAGAAGATGACCTGCTAATTTAATTCCAAATTGATCATTTGATTAAAAGAAAAAATCTATGAGTATCATTTTTGGTGGGTTTGGCCTCATATCTGATGGGTTCACTCCAGAAGATCAAACTGGTTCCCGTAATTCAGGCTTGGGGAGATGCTAAAACATAAACTCTCTAAGCCTGGCCCCATGTGCACTGTGGTTTACATATTTAGGACATTCTTTGAGACTAAGGTGTGGCGGTCTTAGACTAAAATGTTTCAATCACTGAATTTTTGATGGAGACTTCTGAGTCTCCCTAGCTGCCTTGCCAAACATGGAGATGTCCTGTCTCCTTAGCAATCAAAGTCACATGTAATAATCTAGAATAATTCAAATACAGCTTCATCTTTGTTGTAGGTAAGCCTCATTCTTCAATAACATGTACAAGTGGATTTATCTCCTTGGTCTTTACTTGGGGTAAATAAGAGGGTCTTCAAAAAGTTCACGAAAAATTCATATTATGAAAAAAACTACGCAGGGATCTCATTTTTTTTTTTTTTTTTTTTTTTGCCACAGTAAACCCATACTAATTCGCCATAACATGTCTGAACAGGATCCAGTGTGAGGCACTAAGAGGGACGACACGGGAGTTTGAAAAGAGCCCCTGTTATCACAACATGAATTCTGCTAAGACGGAAGCAAAACCAAGCGTCAAATTTATGATGAAGCCCGGGTGGAAGGATGGTGGCATCATGGATGTTTTACAGAAAGTTTACGTGTAAAATGCTGCTAGGAAAATCAGTGGTTTACAAATAGATAACTCTTCTTAAGAAGGGACAAGAGTGTGTTGACAACGAAGCCCACAGTGGAAGACCATCCACATCAACATTGGAGGAAAACACGTTGTCCGTGCCCTAATTGAAGAGCACTGACAATTAAAAGCAGGAACAGTAGCCAGCATCCCTAATGGTTCAGCTTATACAGTTCTGGCTGAAAAATTAAAGGTGAGCAAACTCTCCCCTTGATGGGTGCCAAAACCATGGTGCCCAGATTGGCTGCAGACAAGAGCCGGGCTTCCAATGGAAATTTTACAGTGGGACCAAGATTCTGAAGCATCTTTTCAAAGAATGGTAACAGAAGAAGAAACCCGGCTTCAGGAAGCTACCATTCTGTGAGCCGCCCAAACCGTGAAGACCTGAGGGACTTCCACCAGCCGGTGGCCGGCAGGAAACTGAGACCCTCAGCCCAGCAGCCGGGAAGGAACCACTCGCTGCCCACTCCCAGGAGAGCCTGGAAGGGCAGACCCGCCCCAGCTGAGCCCCGGATGAGACCACAGCCCCCGCCAACACCCGCACTGTGGCCTGGGGAGACCCCACGGGGAGGGACCCCGCTGATCCCCACCCAGACTCCTGACCCGCAGGAACTCTGAGATGATAGAGGTGTTTTGCTGTTGGTAGAAATGTAAGTCAGTGCAGCCGCTGTGTAACGCAGTGTGGAGGTTCCTCAAAAAACTAAAAATAGAACAGCCCTGCGGTTGAGCAACACCGGGAACCGAGATCGGTGTGTTGAGGGGATGTCTGCTGCCTCCTGTTCATTGCAGCACTGTTCACAGTAGCCGAGACACGGAACCAGCCCAGGCATCCATCAAAGGATGGATGGATAAAGACGGAAAACACGCTATTAAATCATTTGCAGAAAGGCACAGGGACCTGACCCCAGTCTGACCGACTCCTGAGCCCCCTGCAGGGTCAGTCTGGGATCTGGTGCAGAGACCCAGTGCCGACAGCCCTCACTGTTCAGCGGGCAGGTCCCGCCTCCCTGGACTCTGCCAGTGGGTCCGTCCTGAGCAGACACAGCACATGTCAGCGGTGGCTGGTGTCAGGGGGCCCTGGGACAGCCACCAGGGCCAGGCCTCAGATCCGAGTGGCTCAGGCAGAGGCCACAGGGTCCAGGTGCCCAGAGACGCAGGTGGTGCCCCCAGAGCCTCGTGGTGGTCACCAGACCCTATTCCCCACCGGATGGCTCCTTGCAAGCTCCTTGTTCAAAGGAAGCAGAAACCCTCCCCTGGCGGTTCACTCCACGGACCCACCACGTAGGCAGCAGCCAGGCGCAGGGGACCCAGCTCAGAGCTATTTTTAACTGCTTGGTGATGGCTTTTTTTTTTTTTTTTAAGAGAAATGGGTCAAGCATTCTTCCCCTTTCCTCTCTCCCTCTCAAATGTATCTGGAGGGTTCACTGTTTCTATTCTGGTGCTGCTCTTGGGGGGAAAAAACAGTGTTATTTTTCACTGATGGCTGCGGCAAAACCCAACCAGCGGCCGGAGCGCAAAGCTGCGCTGTCTCCCTCCCTCCTGGGCCTCCCTCCCTGGCGGAAGCTGCGCAGCGTGGCAGCGCCTGAGGATGCTCCGTCCCTCTGCACGGGCAGGTCTGCGCCCCTCTGGGGGCCTTCCCTGGGGGGCCCTGCCACCCGCCTTGACCAGGCCCCCCGGCCCCAGTGCAGGAGGGAAGCTGCTTCTCCGCCCTCTCCTGGGCTGTTTGCGTCTGCGTTTTGTCTCCTGTCAGTGCCCTAGTTCCCTTCTGCCTCAACCAGCTGGGGCATGTCTGCCACTGAGCCCAGAGAAGAGGGACACGGCTCGGCTCGCAGCAAAGGGAAGAAGGTGGTTTTGCGTCCGGCGGAACCAAGCGTCCACCTCTAAGCTCTACGGGGCAGTTACCCGCTCTGCGAACTGCGCGTGACATGAGCCTCTCTTACTGCCCTGGACCAGAGATGCTGCCGGATCCCCCTTCTGGGAGAGCGTGGGGCCTGCCGACCTCTGCCTGCCCGGCCTTCCCTCTCCCTCAGACTCTGGGGACACCGGAGCCCCCAGTGCAGGACACGTGCCAGTCTGACTCCCTGCTCTGGTGCCTCCCTTCCTGGGGTTGGCGCCGAATCCACCCCTTGCACCCCAGACGCGGTCTGGGTGTTGGCTTCCAGGGAGTCCAGCCCAGGACCACCCCCGGGGCAGGGACAGGAAGCCGGGACAGCGTCTCACGCACAGCCCAGAGCTGTACCGTGCGTGATGGATTCTTTGAATAAGGTCCAAGAGGGACCTGCTCTGTCCTCAGTTCTGTTCTTCTGTGGATTCACAAGTAGGTAAGTATGAGTGATGGTGTTTGATTAGCCAGTCCCTGACCACCCTATGGATGCCGCTCTGTTTTGCCGGTGATGAATGCGAAAAATCATGAACTGCCTTAAAATCTCCACTCCCTGTGCGTAGCTAGGAATAAATTAACGCACTATCAGATGCTCTATTTTTCACACCAAGTCCCAGCACTGCCTGCCTTTTGTTGGAAAGTGGTATCCTTGCATTTCTGCAGGGGTCACCTCTCATTAGTATGCGAGGTTCACTGGGAGCGTCAGCACTTGACTAAGTCCTGGAAGCCGGGTGGGATTTATTAAGAGGCAGAGTGTAGAAGCCAGTTAATGGCTTCTGCGAAGGTGTCACCCCTCCCAGGTGAGGCGCACGGCTCTCCGTTTGTTTGCCAGGAATTCTGAGGGAGCTCAGAGTCTGCACCCTGTCACCAGCCACTGCAGCCTGGACATCGTGTGATCTGCCCATGTTAACATGTCACAGACACACGAATCCCGACCACACGCTGCCTTGCAACCTGGCTGCCCCTGACACCCTACCCTGAAAGGGAATTCGTGTCTGTCTGAATATATTCTGTTGCTAACGTCCCTGGTGACCGGGAGCTGTCCTCCTCCTGCCCAGCAGCCTGACTCTGTCTGCCCCGCTGTCAATCATGTCAGGGGCAGGAGAAGAATGTTCTCAAAAGCCACATTTATATCTCCTGCCTTTACCTAAAAAAATAAAAAATACCATCACAAAACTTTTCTGCAGTAAACACACCAGACCCAGGTGGTTTTCAGCATCAGCAGCTAAAAGCATTCATGCCATTTCCTGGCTCTCTGACGAGCCCCCCGGCCAACGACACCCCCAGGGAAATGCCATTAAGGACGGGAGAGGGGACGGGGCCAGGCTGTGAGCCACAGGCCTCCGCTAATTGCCGCCCTCTGGATTCTATTTTCTCTAAGCTTTAAGTCAGGGTGACGACTCACAGGAAAAAAATTACAAGGTGGTTTCCATTTGCGACCTTTACATAAGAAGGATCTTAATGCGTGGAAAATTTTAGGAAAACTGTAATTAGGGAGGCGTGGCCTGGGAAGGAAGGAGAGAAATAAAAACAGGCTCATCGGTGGTAAAATGTCAGGCGTGTGGGTTCTGCGGGGAAACAGGTTTTTGTCTATTAAAGACTCGGCTTATAATTAAGAGATTGGGGTGTCACGGAGGCGTGATTCCCCGTTGCTTATCCACAGCGTGTTGGCTGCAGCGTCTACACAAAGCACTAACAAAGGGGCTAATCACATTAAGAATAATGATGGTGATCCAGCTAGGAGAGGAGCGTCACAAAGCACAGATAAACAGCGCCTTCTCCCCGACTTAGCCCCGTCTCCCTTCTCTCCTCCATCTTCTGGGCCCGGAGCAGCGATCTGGGCCTCAGCCACATTCTCACCCGGCCTCCTGCTCCTCAGCTGTGGCGCAGGGGTGGCTCCGCACAGCTGTGCTCCAGCCTGTCTCCGCCGGCCATTCCTCCAGCGGCAGAGTCTCAGCAAGGAGGCATTTGATCTTTTCCACTGGTTCTTTCATTTGCAAAAGGAACAGGGGACAGACAAAATGAAAGGCATATATTGGCACGTGCAGCGCCGACGGGGGACTAAAACCAGGAAGCCCGCGGGGCCGCACAGCGGCTGGGGCGCAGGCTTCCTGGGGGCGTGCAGGGCTGAGGCGCGGACGTATTGATCCTCCTCTGTCTCTGCCATCGGCAAAGTGGTGATGGTCTGCCTGTTAACACACAGCCTGGGTGCGGCCGCCGGCCAGCAGACAGCAGCGTTTTGGTCCTAGAACCCCGAGAGCCGGTGTGAGCGTCTGGTTGAGACAAGGAAAACTACGCTGGACCCAGCCGAACCGAACAAGAATCGTAGGAGCAAAGTTACTGACCCTTAATTCCGCCGAACCCCGAGAGACAGAAATGCATTGCAATTGAAACCAGAATCTGCAGACAGACGGGTTTCCGCTGCTTAAAATGAATGTTCCAATGCATTAGCAAAGTTAAAATATACACATTTTGCGTTTTCTTTTGAGAAAAACACATTGAGACCTTGCATCGGATCTTGATTGCATCTTAACGTATTCCAGATACCCAAGAAGAAGAGAAAACTTGAAGTGGACTTCTTTAATTTGTAGAGGTTTTCCCCCGTCAGAAACACAAAGTTTGTCTTCCTAGAAAATATGATTTGGGTCTAGTCATTGCTAGTTAGAGATGTAACTGGCGGTGTTAACAGCCTGATTATGTGGTCCAGCAGAACTTCAACAACTCAGTATCATTCTCTAATACTGCACCAAATGTTTACCTGGTAGACCCAAATCACTCTCCCATGAAACGTTAATTGCTGTTCCTTCAGTCTGGGTGATGCGGCTGAATGTGCTTTTGGGAACGATGCGTATACTTCTGCAGAAACTCGAAATACTCTCGGCACGGGATGGTCTGACAACAGCAAGCGGCACGGCTTTAACCAGTTTTTGTCTTGGTAACTGTAGGACTGTCATTGTATAGTTTTTAACTAGAAATAAAAGCAAGTTGCTTGAGGCAAGTTCATGTGAATTTAATCTAATCTCCTGGCGTAGGCTAGACCGTCCTTCCAAGTGAAGGACGGAACTAGGTAACTAGGGGTGACACGTAAGCAGAGTTAGGGTGCTTAGGTCACAGCTAATTCTAGACGGAACTGAAGGGAAAAGCTAAATAGCAAGGGCGAGACGGCTCCAGGAGGACAGGTGTGCATGCAGCGTGCAGGACACAGGCACAACACGCCGTGACCTGCTGCAGGACACCAGGCGGGTGGGGGCTGGGTGTGGTCGGGCCATTGCTCCAATGGCCAAAGGTGGGGAATCAGTGAGCAAGGGCAGAGCCACAGCCACACTGGTCAGGACCAAGGACAGAGGCTGGCAGGTGGGATGGGGCGGGGACACCATGGCCTGGGCATCTTCAAAAACCCCCACCCTCTGCAGAAACACCAAGCCCCAGGGTTGCTAGATTTTTCACTCCTACATAATTTGCAGTGTTTAGTGGCGGACTGAAACTGTCCATCCCTGCCGGGCCACCGCGTATCACGATGGCACTTGACGAATGCTTGTTGGCTAAATCGCCCTCACGATTGCAATGAATAATGCCACGGAAATCCACGCTGCATGTGTGTCGTGGAAGGAAAGCAGGAAGAAGCATCTGTGGATCAGTGGACAGCGAGCGGCCTGCTCAGGGCTGCAGCAGGTGCCTGGCGTGCCGCGTCAGCCCACCTCTAACAGCTCCCAGCGGGTGGCGTGGACCCGCCACCTGGCAGATTGCAGCCAGACTGGGCTGGGACCCAAAACTCCCAGTCCCGGAGTCGTGCTGCTTCCACGTAAGACTAAGTGCTGGTGACCTCAAAGATGACCACTCGCGCTCTTAGGACCCCGGGGGGTGGCTGCCGTCACCCTCCGCAGATGGAGCTGTTGTGTGCTGTCATTGTTTTGGCAGAGTATAAAAAAGAGGTGGCAAAACAGTCAACTTGGAGTTTTACCATTTTCATCACCAAAGACGAAAATGCAGAACTTCCAGAGTTTATCAGCAATGTGTTACCTGTCTTCCAGGTAAATCTTGTCTGCGGTGAAAAAATGAAGAGTTCGCTGAGTCTCTAGAGTTGCTGTCTGAACAACCGGAATGACAGCCCCAGAGCCCCGCATGCCTCAATCCTGAATCCCTCAGATAAATGCTTTGAGCTTCAGCCCAGCCAGTGGAGGCCTGACGCCCACTCTTCTCTGGCCACCGCCCACTTCTCTCTTGTGTATTTATAACCGAGGGTGATTTTCTGCCTAATTAATAAAGCTTATTTTCAGTCGAGAAGACAGCAAATAGAGGAGCGGTAAGGGAGCGAAAGGTGGCCAAGTCCTCGTCACTCAGCCTGCCCGGCTGCAGGGAGATCAAAGCCTGCCTTGGAGGGCCCCGTGGGGTCAGAACACTCGGTGGAGAGGTTTCGATGTTTTCTTAAAACCGAAGATAAATATTCACAAGAGGCCGGGGTGATAAGAAGTGTCACAGCCGTCTTCGTCTTCGAGAGAGCTGCAAAACAAGCCAGAGAGACAAATAATTCTCCCAACTGATGGGTAAAAAGGCTTCATGTCTCGCTGAAGAAGCAGCTTCCTGAACAACAGAGATGTTGTCCCCAAGGAGGCTCCGAGACCTTCAAACACTCTGGGCTCATCCACAGGTGATAGAACCTACGGGATGTGACCGAGAGAGGCTTAAAGTCGACGAATATCGCTCGCGGGGTCGTTATTGTCTCAGACCTAATTTGAATTTATTTCCGTGATTCTCATTCTTAAAGTAATCAAGGGAAGGCAGTTTAGCCATCGCAGTGACAAATCTGAGTGACTTGAAATCTGATTATCTCCGTGACCTCCAAGCCATGTTTTAAAAATTCATCGCATTTCTCAGATACTTATTTTATCATCGAAGTCATAACGTCGAGAGGAATCTTTGGGCGATTTTAGTTAGACGGATTAGGAGTCAAATCCTTCCCTTTAATGACATTTTTAAACATAACGGGCTTAGCGAAAGCCTGTTACCCCGGAAGCACCAGGCTCACTCCTGAGTTCTCATTTAATCACGCCGCATTTCTCAGGCCACGCGTGACTCTTGCGCAGCTGCCAGGATCCGCCCATTTCCAACAGATGGGGACTAATGGCGCTGAGCACATCCGGAGACCTGAAGTTGCCAGGATCTGTCGCTCACAAGGGCTGGCCCTGGGTCCCGGGGGGGGTTTCCCCTTTTTCTCAGGAAATCACCCACATCTTACGACACCATGGTGACCGCACCTGCTCCGTGCTTGGGGCTGCGCTCCGGGGTGTCGGTGTGGACACTGCTCGTCACAGGACGGATTGGCACCTGCTTTCCACTGGCTGCCTGCTCTGTCCACCCTGCCTGGCCAGCGGGGTCCCTCAGGGGACACTGCGTATGTGCCTGGATGCTTGTCCCCTTCCCCACTTACCGCAGGTGATCCTGGAGCACTCACAGGCAAACAGCTCCCAGCTTCCGTAAAGTAAGCACCTCATTTAAACGCAGAGAGGTTTTCGGCAGAGTGATCGCTGCTGTGGGCGGCCTTGCTTAGGGTCAGGTTTTCTTTGTCCGGACCCAGTCAGTGTTAATACATTACCCAGCGGCTACCGAAGCTTCACGTGTCAGAAAACTCAGTCACGAAACACCGGGATGACCGGTTTCTTTGTGCAATGACATCTTTTTCTGCCTATCTAAAAAGCACAGAAAACTTTTTTAAAAAGTGGCAGCTTCCAGGAAAAGAGCCCAGCTTGCCCCATCTGTTTTTTTTTTTTTTCTTTTTGGTTTTGTTTTTTAAACAGGATAGAATAGGCATTGTTGCCTTTTGAATTGATTCTTGATTTAACCTTCTTTCTCCTTTTGTCTTCATTTTCACAAATGGATATGCAGAAGTTTCTAAGAAGTTTGAATTAAACTGAAATGCTACAGCCAGCCTCATGCGCTAAAGCCAACTTCCAGGACTTACCTCAGAAGTTGCCTTGAAACTTCATGCAAGAATGTGGCAGTTCTTAGGGAGTTTGGATCAGCAGTGCCACATTTGATTGCTCATCACAATACCTGGGGAGCTTTGTAAAAATGTGGATTAACAATGACCACTATCCGGACACTACCAGACATTCTAATTCAATAAAGTATTCGTATTTTTATTATTGCTTAGAGAAAGGGTATAATCTCCGCAAAGATGTTCACTCGGCAAGGCCCTCCCAGAAAGCAAGTAATTTACTTCATTCGAGGGATATATCTTCCTTTCCTCTATTTTTTTCTTTGTAAATATATATTACCAGACCTGGGTGACTTCACAATCCTCCATCTTTCTGCCTTATTAAGTCATCTCAAAGACGAAGAAATTGTGAAATATGTTTTGTTTTAAAATGTGACTGCTCTTAGTGTTTTTGTTTTTTCTTTCCAGCATTTTCCCTGTGAGTAATCTTCTACGTATCACATGTGTGATTGATAACCTGTTCGACTTAATGCCTTGTCCTTCGGCCAGATTTCAGTGTGAACATACCGTGGTCATAACCATCCCATGGTTATAAAATACCCATAAATATTACGCACGGGTTAATAGGTTCCTTAAATACTCCTAAATTGTTGGAAATTGGGTCATTTTTAGCTGTCCACTTGTAAAAGCCAGTGTGGCTGGTGGCCTTAGCTATAGCCAGCTGGATGGGCTCCAGGCTGCAGAATGGTATGAATCTCTCCTCTGTCACCAGCCAGGGTTGGGTCTTCTCATGCGGGTGGCAGAGGGCAAGTGGCAGATGAAATCACGCGAGCACATTTAGACCCTCTACAAACGTCGCGTCCTATAGCTCTCCACAGACGAGAGCCGGCCATCGCCAAACCCACAGCCGACGAGGTGGGATGTACGCTTTGCGTGCCCGCAGAGATGTGTGACCCTCCTGCCGCGGGGACGCAATGCCGGAGAGCGGTGGTCGTCTGCAAACCGCGCTCAGACTGGGGCGGAAGAGAACGCACGTTTAGACGCAGCCCTAAGAGTCGAGTCGATGCTCGTGGTGGATTAGGTTGGCGATGACAGAAATCTAGAAAAGCGGACAGATTCCAGAGCTGTATCACTGTATCGGTCGGTGTCCTGGCAGGAGGCAGAAGGTTCTGATGGGACAGTAAGGAGGGTTCATGGACGAGGTTAATGAGAAGAACGTTTACACCTGTACCGGAACTGTCGCGGGAGGCCACAGCGGGAAGAGAAGCACCCAAGACAAGCGCCAGTAGTTAGGACCCGCTGGCCTGACGTGGTCTGGGACGGCACCCACCTGGGTCGCATCAGTGGACAAGTGGATGAGCGTCCACTCTGCAGGGCAACGGCGAACGGGCACCGGGACTGCCACGGCCAGGGCCCTGCAGAGAGAGAAGAGCGAGAATAAACCCTCGTCCCTTCCACGCTTGCTCTTGGCTGTTTCCACCAAGGAGCCAAGAAGATCAGAGGACCCAGCGTGACAGTCGTGGGCTGTCCGGGTGGGCCGGGCTCCTCCAGACTCCACTGCATCAAAGAGCAGGAGGTCGACAGGCAGCGGAGGTGTGTGGCTTCCCTGGCAGGGGAAGGTGACAGGCGTCTGCTTATCTTTATTGATGGGCGTCACAAAGGGAGCGTTTGCTCCATCGGTGGGGCAGGTGCCAGCAGCCAGAGGCTGTGATGATTTATTCCGGTGGAGACGCCACATCTGGCGCAGCAGCTGCGGTTGTTATCACCGCTGATTAAGTCTGCGATAATCCACGTTATTCTGTGAGATCCATCTGGCTTTTCCACCAGCCAAACAAGCCAGTAGGTCGGGAGTGTGAGGGGTTCCCCACCCCTGTGTCATGAAGTCTCTGTGTGGGCTCAGATCTCTGCTGCTCCCCCAGAATAATCGATTGGTACCTGGGGATGAGGGCGTTTCTCAGAACTTCCGTCTGGGGCTTCTAACCACGGGAGTCCTTCCTCTGCAGGTGAGACCGTGTAGGGATTCTGACAGTTCTTGAATCTATTTATAGCCTCCAGGACTTCGGAAATAGTCACTAGGCGAGTCTGTGGCCTAACCCGACCCTCTGTGAAATAGATTCACGCTGTGAGTCCATCTGAAACCTGATGCTTTAAGCCCCTCTCTGGCCAGAAAACCATGACGATATTTTGTGCTTCCAGGGATTAATAGCCTGTCGGAGCTATTATGTAATAATTCCCAGAAAACCTGGAGAGTTCCCAGTCCCCAGTGCACAGGTGACTTGTGAGTAGCTCTCGGGTCCTTCTTGGGAAGCTCAGAGGAGTAGCTTTGTCTGCCTTGTAACTGCAAGGCCAGGGTTCCCTCAACTTCTGGGCAAGACAGGTGCATATAGGCACTCTTTCCCAAACTGGGAACTTGACAAGGGGCTGATTCAGAAGCAAGTTGGTGGGTGTGGGAAAACCCAGGGTCTCATTTGTGGTTTGTCGAATCTGAGACTCTTTGAGATACCCAAGTGGAAATGACTAACAGACACTTGACTATAGGGGCCCACGCCGGAAGTTTCAAGTGTGAAGCCGTCAACGGTGAGATGGTCATGAACTTGGTGGAAATTCGACACCTAACACGTATGTAAGAAAGGGAGGCCACCAAACGTGTCTAAGGAGGACCAGCCGCAGTGGTCCGATGCTGCCGGAAATTCAAGAGAGAAGGAGGACTGAAAAAGCGCCTCTTTGGTTCGGTGACACGGAGACAACCTGTGTCCTTTGCAAGATCTGTTTTCGGAGGGAGTGCTGAGTGCTGAAGCCAGACTGGGTGTTTACCGCGTACAGCAAAGCCCTGCTTCTACGAAAGACTTCTTCCCTTCCAAAACCAAATAGCTTGCCATTTCCAAGCTTGTGTGTGTGTGTTTGATTCCTCTGTCATGTGTGGCACCTGCTGCCACTGCCCAGACCCTGACAGTCCCTTTGCTCAGCTCACTTCAGTGTAAACTGGGCCCCCGCTCCATCGGTACACCTCCAAGAGCCGCACGGGAGGGCGACGCTTCCCGAGTCATTTGTTTGTCTCGTATGCTTTTGTGATGGTAAAAAAGAAGTAGCAGAGAGACAGTTGTAAGGTTCTTAGCATGCTAAAAAGGATGCTTTGTCATTAACATAGCGTCATCTATCACAAAGAAAAATCAGCCTAGAATTATTCACACCACTCATTACAGCCTTTAATTCCTCCTACTAACCAGAGCCAAAAATTCAGGCATTTGCACATTTTTTAATGTTTCAGTTTCATCTATCTACACATATTTTACTTCTGAAATATTCACCCATGAGTATCTCTCTCTTCCCTTCTATGACTCTGTGCAGCTTTGTAGCTCTAAACCTGATGACTTTTTTACACCGTGATGCAAAGTTGAATTACACTCGGGCATGAAATCGGCGTATTAAGTTCCTTTGGGAGTTTAATTATTCCAGAGAGATAGACAAATTAGGGTAAACTTGGAATCGAGTAACATAAGGATGGAGAACAGATAGGACTATAGTGTTTACTTGTAAAGAACATTAATGCCTAAGCAGAAAGAGTTTAGCTAACTAGGAATTAAAGAGATTTAACTGCCCATAATTCTGTGGTCAAATTGAACCTAAAACAGAACCAGGATAAGAAAACTAGATGTTTACTGACTGCACCAGGGGTCTGTTAAAGTTTTCTTCTACACAGCAATGCCAAGGAAACGTAATGAGGAGATTCAATGTCACCACTGCATCATTTGCTTGGGTATAAATGACACCCTTCTGGTTTCTGCACCTCACCTTCTGTACAGAAGTGGTTCGGCCTTTCTGTGAGCCTCAATTGTTTTCCTGTGGTAAGAATTTGCACACGGCGTGACTTTCTCCTGACTTGCACATTTTGACTCCTGGAAAGCAGATGAGTGATTCAGGCCACGTGAGCAGAGGAAGATGGGTCCGTCAAGGTGTTGACTTTTCTGCAGACAAATCTCTTCATCTTAAGGGGGAAACAGGAGCATGCTCCCCATGCAGACGACAGAGTGTGGAGAGGAATCATCTAACAGGAATGACGATGCACCACGGTTAGTTGACCGGCAAACACATGATCCGACACTGTGACTCCCTGCGTAGACCACACTTGAGAACACACGAGGAAATCGCTAGGCTGTGTTTTCCGCAGGGTGTAACTCTGCATTCTGTAAACAGTGGGTGCAGATGGAGGGTAGCTGTTACGGCTGAGGACAGTGATGACACAGTTACGCATTATGCTAACTGCTCCGTAAGCGGAGCCTCATTTGATGCTCCCAACAGCACCCAGGGGCGGACATCAGCACCTGCATGTGACCTAACATCACCTGCAGCCAAAAGGGGTGACTCATCACCGTGACGCGTGTGTCTCCCCGACCTGCTGCACCGCTGCGTCAGGTCCTGCCTGACCACCAAAGTCATGCAGAGGAATTGAGAGAGATCGCTACAGTAACCATAATCTGCGTTACCATTGCAACCCCATCAAATTGCACGCAACAGTAAATAAGGTCTATGTTAAAAAAAGCAACGTAATGCAATTCCTATTAAAATACCATCATCATTTTTCACAGATATAGAAAAAATAACTCTATGCTTCATACGGAACAAGAGAAGACCCCATATAGCAAAAGCAATTCTAGGCAATAAAAACAAAATGGGAAGTATCAATTTACCAGACTTCAAATTATACTACAAGGCTAGTAATTAAAACAGCTTGGTACTGGCACAACAACAGGGACATCGACCAGTGGAATAGAACAGAGAACCCAGATATAAAACCATCTTCATATAGCCATCTAATCTTCAACAAAGCAGACAAAAACATACAATGGGGAAAAGAATCCTTATTCAATAAATGGTGCTGGGAAAACTGGA